>JANIIA010000010.1:13249729-13290935 GCA_027478495.1 Erythroxylum alaternifolium | reverse complement strand
TTAATTTAACTAACACCATAAAATTCTCTAACTTAATCTTAATTTCTCCTTTTAATTCCATCAATCTAAGAAATAAAATCCTCCACCCATAGACCTTCTAATTTAATCTTAACCAAAACAAATTAATCAAACTCAAAATAAACTGAACATATGCTTATTTAGTAAGAAAAAGAATCGAGGCCCGACAAAGCGTATTGGTTAGATAGGCAAACATGGAAGGGACATGGATTAGTGTTAGATAAACACAAGAAGTGTAAAAATATAGCATAGACCTATGTTAGTTCAATGAATTGAAACTCAAAGAAAAAAGACAATAGGGAACCAACATAGATAGAACATGACCTATATTTTTATCGTGTTTTCTAAAAATTAAAACTTGTTTTTGTTTCAAAGTTAACATAAACCATATATGAATATGTGTTGTTAATGATAAGAAAAACACGACATTGTATTTTGTCTATGTTTAGCATAGAAAAGATTAGATTTTACCTGATATCACATATAGTAGTTTGTCTAGTGACGTGTATCTCATACCTAGATTTGTATATATAATACAAGAGCTACATGTTTCCATGTTACTCTTGTATTTCAAAATGATTAATTCTACTTCTTTAGAGAAATAAACATGGGATAGACATATATAGGTGTTAAGTAACATAAAATGGATATGGTGTCATATTGGTGTCGTGATCCTTAATTTGATCCTTACTCTTATGTGCATCTGAGTGGTATTTAATATAAAGCAAGCAGGGATTAGTCTTAAGTATCATGTTACTTATAATCTTATAAAAAATCAAATAAAATTAATCCTAAAAAATATGAGAAATAATTTTAAAACATCAAAATATACTTCAATCCATTAGTAGAAAAGCTCCTTTTGTTAACATATAAGTACAAAAAACTAAAAGGAAAAAAAGAAACACTAAAATTATTTCTAACAAATCAAATAAAAATGAACAAATCTAAATCATTAGGTTGTCTCCCAATAGGCACTTCTTTTATGAGTATTTTAGCTAAAATTATTCCCAACCCTTCACTCATTTTGAATCTATAATTAAAGGTTTACTTTCACCTCCTTTGTAATCAAATGCTCATTAGTTTCCTCGTTTTTCATTTAAATTAATATGCACATCTCTCGTTCTTCTCCTTGTATGATAAACGTCTCCTTTTAAGGTAGATTATTTTGTGAAATGACGGAGCACACTTAAAGTCACCAATGACAAATCCTCAAGATTTTTCTTATTAGAAAGGATAAGCTTTAAGTACTTGATATGCTCCATCATTTAGGATAGAGTTTTAAAAAAGGTATCTTAATATATAATTTCTTAAGAAGCTTTAAAAACCTACAAAAATTATCTACCTTTCTACGTGTCTTATGTTTACTTGGGTATGGTGATACGTCTATATTTTACATGTTATCTTAGTATTGGCATTTTTATAGTATGCTTTATATAGATTTTATGATGTTTTTCTATATTTATTTTAATATCTTATAAGTGATGATTTTAAGAAGAAATCACATATTTGATATGTTGAACCTCGAATTTTTCTTAGAATTTTTTTAATAAATTAGTAAGCGTGAACCTAAAATTTGAATTCTTGGATTATAAATTTTTTTGGAGTTAGTTAAGATTATCTTTTTTATTTATATGTGTTTGCATGTATTAAATGGAAATTTTAAAATAAAGTAAGGAGTTAGTAGGAATTAAATTAAATATGGAAGGGTAAGTTTGGAAGATTAAAAGTTTGCCTTAAAGAAATAAGAAAAAAAAAGAAGAGAGTCGTGCATAGTAAGAAAGAAAAATAGAGAAATTTATAGAAGAAACTAGAAGAAGAGAAGGAGAAACCAAAGGAACGAAGGAAAGAAAAAAGAGGGAGAAGACAAAAGAAAAAGGGTTCAGCTAAAATTTTTTAGGTATTCCCTATCTTTTCTTCTCGCTTTAGTAGATGAAGAAACTAGTGAAAGTAGGTTTTAGGTTTAAAAATGAAGAAAGAAAGAAGAGAACCAAGAAATTCGTTTTCTTAGATCTTTATGGATTTTAACTATATTTTAGTTCTTCTAGACTAGATAAAGCTTATTTTTGGATAGTTGAGCTTTAGGAAAGTTCTATTCGTATATGTTGTTTGAATGAAAAATATGTTTGTTTGAAGGGAATCAAGAATATCTAAGGAAAGAGCAAAAGGAGAGACGAACTTAAATTTGAGGTTACAAGTAAATAGGTGGGTAATACGTTTATAGTTATTATGTTGATGAGTTGAATTATTTGCTTGCATGTGTACTTAAATGCTTGCCTTTTTATCATTATGAATGTGGAAAAAATAATCTGTGATTGATATCATGTTTGCTTGAAAGACTCTATTGCTTTTGGTATTAATGAGAAGAAGAAAAACACAATTTCATGGAAATATGATTATGATATGAAATATGTAAGCATTGAAATTTTGCTTATATGGGCAAGAGAGATACCATTTCGTTTGTTACATACATGTTGACCTATAGCCTTCTCTCGACTGCCTGCTTGTTGCATATGAGCTCCGAAAAAATAGACTCATTTCGTTTATGGTGTAAATGTCAGTTTCGCCATTTCGTTCTATAGGATTCTCTCAAGCCATTATATTTGTGCATTTTTACTTTAAATTGTTAAACACGATATATGATTGAATGTTATATTTGATGATTGAAAATTTTACATGATTTGATTTGTGTAATAATATATTTATCTGTGAGCTTGAATTGTGGATAATCTGACTATTATATTTAAATATGATATAAATTTATGTATATGTTTGGTTATGTGTGTGGTTCGTCGCCAATGGCTATAACCATATTAGCCACTAAGCTTCGCAGCTTATCCCACTATTTTCCACTCTTTAGGTGAAGAACAAGCAGATCATTAAATCTTACAACTTCGACAGACTCTAAGAATTATTATTATCTTTTGTACCTAAGTTAGTTCGAATACCTTCGGTAGCTTTGAAATCATGCGTTCATGTTGTATTTTTTGGATTATGTGATTGTGCTAACGCTTAATATATAATTGAAGTTAGGTATAAACCTCGTAACATCTGAGAGATAAAACTCTGTCTTGTTGATAAATGAATGAAAGAAGGGTTGAAGAACTTCTCTTTTATATATGTGCAGAAATTTCTTCTCTGTTAAGTGTCAATTGTATTGGGAATAAATTCTTAGTTGTTTAATGGCTTTTGGATAAATATTATTAAGCAAAAGGGTTAAATTGGGAGTTATGTATGTATAGTCTATGATTGTTGGATTTGGGTCTTGTGATATTGTGTAAGGTGTATATTGACAGTAGAGAGAAAAAGGGGATGAAAATGTGTTCTTAATCTTTGATGAATAAACTGTGATGATCTAGGCATAATTAGATAAAATTGTCTTCATAAAAGTTGTAGCTCTTTCTCTTAGCTTTCTAACAACATAAAGTTTATAATTTTTGAACTTCGGTATTGAAAGTTATGAATATTTGAAATTGGTGTCTGTAGTAAGATTGCAGGATCGTGCATATGCACGATCGTGATGAACCTCTACTATTCATAAAATGTCACGATCGTGACTCTTCGTCTGTGCATTATTTAATGCATGGCCACGAGAAATGCATGCTAGTGCATTCTCAAATGCACACCTGTGCATTTTTAGGTCATACCTTGCAATTTTTTTTATTAATGCACGGCCATGCATTTTTGGAGCATACCTTGCACTTTTTTAATTTGTTTGTTTTTTATTTGTTTTTACTCCCAACAAGAATTTAATTCTTTTTATTTTGATTTTATTTTTATATTTTTATTTTAAAAAGTCCCCCAATTTTGGCACCTTTTTGCTGCGAAATAAGAACCAAGACCCGAGGCCAACACATTTAATTTTATTATGCAAAGAATAAAAATATTCACCTAATCTTGTTTACGCTCAAAATTTTTTCTAGCACAGGTAATTTAATACTCATATTGTGAGTTATTAAAGAGAAAAGTAGAGGCGATTATGACCATTATTTTATGGATTTTTATAGATATATTGAAAAATATTTTTAATGTAATTTAACCCTTAAAGTTTAAAACTTGGTAATTAACTAAATCTACAAGCATACAATCAATTATAGCAAGTTGTTAAAATTAAAGTAATGTAAAGTATCGATCCCATAGGTAACTATATTACTATGTACATTAATCATAGATGAAAAAACACGAAAGTAAATATAAAAGTAAAAAGATTTAAGAAAATAATTAAATTTCTAAACTAATAGAAATAAGATAAATAAACTAATAAAGAAAGATCAATAAAACACACATTAGACATTCACTTATCTAATATGGAATTATAATTACTGCACAATATTGATTATCTAAGTTGAAATAACAATTAACATAAAGTATCTATTCCCTCTATATAGGCATACAGGTATATCTAACTAGATAACTACCACCTATCGATACATGACTCAACCTAATTAAATTCATTACACATATTTAATCTATTTCATTATCATTAAAAGTTTATGATATTATTGTTCTTTAGCGCTAAAGTGTTTATTTTCCTAGTGCATTATTCATACTTCACCTGTCAGTCCTTTATGCAATTCCTGTGATTGAATATATAGTGATCATGCTTAAATCTAAAATTAAGAACGAAGAGAATAAATTCAACTAGACAATAATCAAAGTATGTATTAATACTCCAAGATCTATCACAAGTTATATCCCTAACTCTTAATAGGATTTGATCTATTAAACATAATGAAACAAAACAAAATTAGCATAAATGAAAGAAGACAAAGAAAGTTTTAAAAGAGTTGTCAAGGGTTCCTCCAAATCTTGATGCATATCCCTCCTTTATGAAAAGAAAGCCGAAAACTAAAAGCTTAGTGATAAAGGAGGTTGTCATAAGCCTCCAAAGTCCCTCACAAAGACCCTAATGAAAGCACTTATAGGTTATGGTTATATAAAAGACTTCTAAAATGATTAAACTTGTAATTCTGTATGTCCTCATATTTTTTGTTAAAAGAACCAATGCCTGTTATACTTTAAGACCGGTATCAATCTTATCCTAGATGTTTTTAAATGTAATTCATTATGATTCTAACGCGGGTTATGCTTTTGTCTAATGCTGGCCATGTTTTGTATCTTTCACAAAGTTGTAACTAGAGGAGTTAGCTTTAAAATGCCTCTAAAATCACCTTAATTAAACAATTATAGAGAAACTTATGCTCAAATCCATTATCCAAATAAATCATGCCATAAAAGTGCTACATCACAACTAATTTAATGCCTACAAACAAAGTATGGGCTTATCAAATTCCCCAAACTTAACTTATTACTTGTCCTCGAGCAATAACAATATGAAATTGTAACCAACTAAACAATCCTAACAATAAAGTAATTAGTTCCAATTTTGTAGCTATATGGTGACATTTAGCATGTACATATGCCTTTAGACTCTTAGGCATCTTTAGTGGAGGAGTTATAGTCTTATAAAGGTTTACTAGAATGATACCCACAAATATCAACCTATACATATTAGTTAACTTCATAATTAATAACACAAGACATGCAAATCTCAATCTTATCTAAATTACAAAACTTAAACACATAATAGTCTTTAAAACATCACTATGCAAATACCACAATACAAACAATATTCTACCTCTTTCATCAAGTTCAAATATTATGATTTGATAATTTTCTTATACAGTATCACTCATTCATACAAGTGTTTAAAATTTGGGTGAGCTACTCTCATCATATTCTTACAAAAAAGAAAACATCATAAGCTTGAAAATCATATACTCTCCATTAATTAAATAGATATATAAAATAAAATAATTAAAGGACTTTGAAAAAGGTTGTAATGGGACCAAGGCATAGCTAGGTTAATAAAGGAAGAGAATAGGAAAAAACAAAGATAATTATAATCAGTAAAGTAAGTAAATCATCTAAATGGTTAGAAATCTCCACCTTATCCTTATATCTTGCAAAAATACTCCTCTTCCTTAATTATTTTCAAGTGAAAGAATTTTTTTTAAAAAAATAAGTGAAAGTTCAAGAATTCATGTCAATTGATATTCAAATTTGTTGTTTTTTTTACACATTAGTTACATTTTTTATACAAAATTTTCAATTGGCATGAATTTCCTTTCTACTCATTACCATCTCCTACACACTTATTTCTTTTTTATAACATTTCATATAACAACATCAAGTCAAGAGCAGAAGCTCTACTAATCATGAGATATGGTACAATTAATTGGTTTTATTTTTAGGCTTAAGGTTTTTTAGAAAGGCTAACAATGAAAAAGGATAAAAATTTATAATAGGCTAAAAGGGGCTTACTAATGGACTAATGTATAGAAGATAAGCAATTTGGTCCAAACTCAATCCTAAGTGCCTTTATTGTTTTAATGCTTGTGTGCAACTTATATGCAATCTCAAAATGATGAATTCAAGTTCAATAAATTCAAAATCAAAGAAGATATCCACACTTAAAAAAAAAAGAATATTGCATGAAGGCCAATTTTTCACATAATCACTAAAGTCAAATCAAAGTATCTTTACTTAACAAATTTGGTTTCCTAACATTTATAAAGTCAAGTTTGCATTGCAATCACTTAATCAAATTTTGCATATGACCATTAAAACTAATATTAATATATAATCATACGTAAAATATGTCATTAGCACAAAGTAACTAATGTAATCACAAACACGATACAAAAACAAAACAAAAGCTAAAAAAAATTGAAACCTATAACACATAAAGCATATAACTAAAAGATATTACTTAACACATAAAACCTAAATATCAAAAAAAGAAAAATCTTAGGTCACACTCATAAACAGGATATGGTTCTCAGTGTCAAAAGTTAAGATAATGAAAGTAAGCATAAAATACAAATAAGATTGGGAAATCTCCCTTAAATTCCATGCTAAGTTGGTAAAGTAGAATGCACAAAAGTCTATAAAAGAACTACTTATAAAATATATTAAACTAAACATTAGTATAAATCTAGAACTAACGTTGGATTGCCTCTAATAAGTGCTTCTTTGGAAGTCTTTCAGCTATACTTTTGTTCAAGCCTTTCATCTTAGTTCTATAATTAAAGGCTTGATTCCCCTCTTCTTTAAGATCCAAAGCTCTTTAGCTCCCTTATATTCTAGTAGGATTGGGTTACCCTATTCCCCTTCTTCTACCTTTGGGATATGAGCCCTTTTCACTTAACCACCAATAAATCTTTGAACTTCTTCTTGTTAAAAAGGAGATTATTTAAGCATTCTATAGTCTTCAACTTCTACAAAAAGCAAATCCATCTTCCTTTCCATTCATTTCAAACCTGTTCAAGTATGGAGTTAGTGTTACTATAGGTCGAGGTGTCTAATGCTCCAAATTGTAACCAACACCTTTTGCCAATTCATCTTCACTATCAAAATCGTAACCAACATTTGACGGAGATGAGACCTACACCTTTTTTCTTATTTTCATTACCTCCTTGTCTACTTCCTCATGCTTTCTAACCTTTATATGTCCTCCTCTTTAGCATCAAATGTTTTATCCACTCATAAATGGTACGACTAAAATTTAATCTCTTGGGTTCATCTTTATATGAATATGAAGTTTGACTTGGCCTCTTTCACCATCCATTTTAGTTAGTTAGGTAACTCGCAACTCCAAATTATAAATGGATGCACTATTTAATAGCATCAGTTTTTAATTGTCACCAAAGTACCTAGGCTTTTCAATTGTCTCCATAAAAACATAAATTGCTTTGAAAACTCTTCCATATAGATCATATGGTTACTATTAAAATTGAGGTTGTTCTTAGAACCTAAGTAGTCTCATAGGTCTACTTACTCTATCTCCTTGTTACTTTTAAAAGATATTGGATGGTTAATCAACCTCAGATTACACATATAAGAAAATTGATCATTTATACTATATCCTCCATAAGTAGTCATATAATTAGTATTTTTATAGTAATATGGGATAGGCTCTATATTCATTCATACATAGGAAGGATGTCTCTAAAATGTCATAATTATAACATGCCTCGTACAACCTATGTCACTATTCATTAGCATCTTAATCCAGTTCTAAAGGTTATCAATTTACACTATCATATTTGAAAATACATAATAGTAATACCAATCTCTAGGATACAACATAGAAGACAGCTAAACTATACACAAATAAAGGAAAATAACAATAAAAGCTTTAAAATAAAAATAAAAACAAGGATTAATAAAATAGAAACTAATTAGTTTCCTAGCAACAATGTCAAAAACTCAATCAACTATATCTGAAAGTGTATAAAGTCAATTATATTACGTTATTAAAACTGGAGTAATCTATAGTATCGACCTCATATGGAACTATATTACTATGTGTATTAATATTAGTTTTTAAAAAATAAAATAAATAAGAATTAGGAAAATTAAATATACTATTAAACTAATGGAAGCAAGACAAACAAACTAACGAAGAAAGATCAAGAAAACAAATGTTAAGGCTTCGAGGGTCACCTTTATATAATTTCAATTATCACATAAAATAATTATCTAAGTTGAAATAGCAATTAACCTAGAGTATTTAGGCCCTTTATCAAGGCACACAGTTATATCTAACTAGTTGACTATCACAAGTCGACGAGTAATTCAACCTAATCAAATTAATTAAGCATAATTAATCTATTTGGTTATCACTAAAATCTAAGATATTGGCATTCTCTAATACTAAAATGTTTATTCTCCTGGTGCATGAATCATACTTTATATGTCTATCCTTTATACAATTCCTTTTATTGAATCTAAGGTGATGAGGCATAATTCTAAAACTAAGAACCAATAGAATAAATTTAACCAAACATTAGTTAAAATGTGCATTAATAATCAAAAGATCCATTATAATTTACATCCTTAAT
This sequence comes from Erythroxylum alaternifolium, assembly GCA_027478495.1. Lineage (NCBI taxonomy): Eukaryota > Viridiplantae > Streptophyta > Magnoliopsida > Malpighiales > Erythroxylaceae > Erythroxylum > Erythroxylum alaternifolium. Next base: position 13,282,014 of record JANIIA010000010.1, on the reverse strand, counting down.
CTTAACTAGGGTTTTTACCAATGTTATGAAAACTATAACGTAAAAATTTATTATTCAAGTTATTCGATTATTAAAATACTGAAAATTTTTATTTTACTGCTGCGCTTGTCGATTAGGGTTGGTTTCGACCTATTAACGCCTTCGTCGACGCTTGTCTGGTCCTCTCCTGCTGCTCCGTTAACAATGGCCTCGGTCACGATGAAATCACCGTTCTCTAAACTCCGCCCCAGCGAGACTTTTTCATGTCCAACGAGGCATTCACATACTTCCACCAACAAAGCCATCACCTTCTTTGGCTCCAAACTTTCTCGTAAACCGCTTTCACTTGCAGTCCACACCACTTCTAGACTCCGGCCCCAACCCGTTATTTCTGCTTCTGCTCATACATTCGATGTAGTCATCATAGGTGCAGGAATCATCGGGTTGACGATTGCCAGACACTTGCTTATTGAGTCGGACCTCTCCGTTGCGGTGGTTGACAAGGCTGTTCCTTGCTCCGGTGCCACCGGTGCAGGTAACCAAAAAGAAAAAAATTGGTGATGGAAATGATTGTCACAAGAAAAGTGGCATGAAATGTTTGTGCTCTTGCCTAGTTTTAATCTTCGTGAGTAGATAGTTGAGAGTCGTTGACTTCGAATTTAGCTCATAGAGAAGTGTTTCTGCTTTGTGCATTTGAGGGACTGGCAGGTCAGGGCTACATATGGATGGTGCACAAATCGCCAGAGAGTGATTCTTGGGGTCTCGCAGCTAGAAGCCAGAGATTGTGGAAGATGTTTGCTGAAAGTGTGCGTGATCAAGGCCAGGACCCATTCGAACTATTGGGTTGGAAGAAGAACGGTACTTACCAAAGCAAAAATTTTTGGGTCACATTTATTGCAATATCAAAAATGGAAACACTATAAGCCGTAAATGTTTGTTCTTAACGAAATGGCTTATATTTGAAGGATATTAAGTTAAACAAACTTTTACTTTGCAGCAAAGGTTTCATCCATGTTATATTTAAAGCGTGCTAAGTTAACTGTTCGGGTTTTGGAGGCTTTTTGGCTTCTGAACATTTGTCCGATTGGTTTTCCAATGGTTTTGTTTCAATGTTTTTTTTATTGGATGCAATTAGACCACTCTTAGCTCTAATTAAAAACGACTGAACTTGGTTGATGGTTTTTATTTCTGTTGAACTCTGTGATGGGATATCTTTAAGTGAAAAGGAGGGTGATTTATATCCATTCGATTAATCTTCTGCTTTATGGGGTTCTTGTCAGGAAGTTTACTAGTTGGTCGAACCCATGAGGAAGCAGAGATGTTGAAGAGGAAGGTGAAGCAGTTGTCTGAAGCTGGATTGAGAGCAGAGTACTTGTCTAGTCATGATTTACTGTCAGAGGAACCAGAGCTAGTGGTTGGGAAAGATGGTGGGGCTGCCTTTTTACCGGATGACTGTCAAATAGATGCGACACGTGCTGTTGCTACTATTGAAAAGGTTCCTTGATTTTCTTTGATCTCATGGATCCTTGGTGAATATTTTCTTGCTTTGTCATTTCCTTTTTCTTACTATTTTGCATTCAATGTCGAGCCTTAGTTCCTACTTCCTACACAGAAAGGTGTTTGAATTCTTTTTTAGCAAATTGTTTATGCGGTTTATGTGTAGGTCAACCAACAATTTGCATCGAAAGGGAGATTTGCAGGGTTCTATCATGATCCAGTGACGAGCCTAGTAAGGTTTGCTTTTAGCCATTTCCCAATTCATTTGGGACAAGAAAAATTGGTTGAAACAAATGGCCAGAATATTATTTTAATATTCAATAACTTTATCTGCTCAGATATGGTAGCAATGGAGAGGCTCAAGGTGTTCAGACTTCCAAAAGGACATTGTACAGTAAAACCATTATAGTTGCAGCTGGTAGTTGGAGTGGATCTTTGTTGCGTGACCTATTTAAGGGTTCAGATATTGAATTGGATGTCCCTGTCAGACCTCGAAAGGTTAGAACTCGGACGTGAACAGAGAAAATTCTTAAAAGTTATCTTATCTAGTACACAAGCTTCTCATTTCGTGGGAGTAAAGGTTGTAAGCAGCCTTCTCCTTGCATTTTTTTTATAAGGAGGTTGTTTTTTTATTGAAACATGTGACTTTTTAATCACAAAGGAATAATTTTTACCAATTCCTCCAAAACTCTCCTTCAGAAAAAATTGTTATTTAACTCTAATAATTTCTATTGGAATAGCATTGGTTAAAGATCAGGATAGTTGGGAAATTTAGAAAAAGAAATATTGGAAAGCTGACTGAATGTCTCATAGCATTCCTGGAATATAAGACATATTCATAGAAGCTTGTAGGTAAATGTATGGGCGACTGGGGTCAAACGATACCATTGAAAGCATTTTCTGGAAGAGCAGCACGTTTCTCAATGCTGTTTGTGTATTTGTACTGCCACATATAATGCTTTTGATTTCAATTTTTCTGACAGGGTCATCTGCTTGTGCTTGAGAATTTTGGTTCCTTTTCTCTGAATCATGGCTTGATGGAAGTGGGCTATGTTTCCCATTTAGATATTAAAGAACCCAAAGACTCGGCTTTAGGACTGGTTCAACATGGGAATGCACTGTCTGTTTCCATGACAGCCACTATGGACACAAGTGGAAGACTTGTTCTTGGTAACTTTACTGACTATAATCTAAACAGACCTTTGTGGATTTCATTTTCCATCTTTATGGTGGAATGATGGTGATATTTAAAATCAAAATGTCGCTCTCATTTTTAATTAAACTTTTTCCTCTTCTTTTCTTTTGTTTGCTTGTCCAGTTCTGATAAACGTTCCTTATACATTTTCTAGTTTTGGTTTCTTTCTCGCATGTTCTTTAAATTACCTGCAAATATGTTGTTGATGATGAAATGAGCGATTCCCTTTGTAGGACTATGAATCGCTTAAGCTAAAATATTATTTGTTTCACTTCAGAGTCTTGGATATATTTAGAATCCCTCCTTGATCTACCAACACCTCTGCCTCCTCCCTTTCTCTCTCTCCCTCTTTTTTATCTTTTTCGTTGATTCTGAAAGTTTTGGAATTCATCAGACAGGTTAGTATGAAATATTGGGATCAATATCTTATATTGAGACTCAGCATTTCGATTATCTAAGGGACGTGGCCTGTATCCTAAAATAGTCAATCCCACCTTAATAGAACATCTGCTTGAACTCCTAATCTACTTTGAAACAAATGAACCTTTTGCTATTTATGTCATTTGGTGTCCCAGAGGATGAGATGAGATCTTCTGGCATAGAGTAGGAAGATTTTATCCAATAAAAGGATGAGATCTTTTGATACAGAGTAGGAACTAAGTAGATGGCACGGAAGATCTCATCCTCCTATAAGATCACGCTCTCTTAAAAAATTGTATGTTTTTATAGGTCCATGTTATTAGAGGCACGTTGTCTTTTTTTATAGATGCATGTTCTCTGTCTTTTCTTCAAGTTATATGCCTTTGCAGTCCAATCTCACCGATAATGTTTCTTGTTCAAACAGTGATCTAGTATCTGTATTTTCAGGTAGCAGTCGTGAGTTTACTGGGTTTAACACTGAAGTAAATGATTTTATTGTCAGTAGTATATGGAAACGTGCTGGAGACTACTTTCCCAGATTGAAAGGATTATCGCTCACGGATATCACCATGGGCCAAAAAGTGAGGATAGGTTTGCGTCCTTACAGTAAGTCAACATGCTTTGAACTTGTCTAAAAGAAAAAGGAAAAACAAAATGTTTGTGGAGGCTAGAGTTTTAGATTTAGGAAGGTTGGGCTTGGCCGTTATTTTTAAGTCAATGGAACAAATTTCTACACAGTGCCTGATGGGAAGCCAGTGATTGGGCCTGTGCCTGCTTTATCAAATATGATCCTTGCAACTGGGCATGAAGGCTGTGGGCTTTCTTTGGTAATGGCACATCCATCTTATCCTAAAATCATCATTTTTCCTGTATGCATTTGCAGTTGTCCAGCTATATCTTCCATCCAAAAATCAGTTTTAGTGAAGCCGCTGCCATAAGATTCACAGATTAATGTGCTCTCTTTTTCAGGCTCTAGGCACTGCAGAGATGGTTGCTCATATGTTGTTGGGCAAGCCTAAGTTTGCAGACCATGCAGCATTTTCTGTTCATGGGAGAGGTTGAAACAATGCTCGCCAATAAAGGGAAATACTGGAAAATTACCATGTCGATGATATCGATTGTTTATGGAGTGCCATTTATCTGGAAACCAACGTCGAGGGCAGCAGTGTCGAGGTATATTAGAGGCTGAAATTTCTTCCCAGAGTGCATGAACTGATGTTTCAGAATTCCTTTCTTCTTGTTCTAGTGGTCAGTTAATTAGATGAAGTGTGAGGTATTGAGGGCTGAAATACTATTTTAAATACAAAACTACTTTCTTTTATTATATTTTGCTTACTTTCCATGTAATGCAAAAGTATCATTTTTAACTTCTACATTATATATGACAAATTTAACCCTAACGTTTTAGAGAGTACAAATTAAACCCGATATTAAAAATTGAATCGGATATTGAACCAATTAAAGGAAATGTTTAAAGTTTAATCGGTATTAACTCGTTATAAAATCGGTATATAATAAACCAGAAAAAAATTATAAAAAAATAAAAACAAAATGTTTTATTGATTAGAGTACTTTTAAATATCTCTTTTTAAAATACTCTAAAATTATTTTAAATTAGAATTATTTGTAATTCTAATTAAGTTTAATTGAAATTAAAATTTAATTTCAATTAAATTACTAAAATGTCCAAAACTTATTACAAATAGGCTTAAGCTCTATGGAGCTAGCATTTCTTGCTTAACTCTCTTTATAAGAGTTACAGAGTTCTCTTAACTCATTATGTGAATACCATTAGAGGCCGGATATTTGTGCGGCTACAGTGGATGAAACAGATCGTTTCGAGAACAGTTTGAGGGATACGATCAGATAAAGATCAAGTTTCGAAATAAGGTACGAATTAAGTTTTTGCTTAATTAAAATCTGTGTTAATCATTTTATAGAATTAAAACGATTTTAGTTTTCGGAAAATCAAAGGTTGCGAAAAAAGTTTTGTGATTATTCCGCTGTAGTCAGGATCGAATTTCGACCTAATTTCCTAACATCAACTTCCGTTTAAAGTATTGAAGTAAAAATATTCAATCGCTTACTTAAGGAACGAACAGATGGCTCTTCTTCCCCTTTAGACTTTGGTGTTTTGTTTGTTCTCGTTCAAAAGACAATCCACTGGAAATTTTGAGAGGTTCATCACTTGACATTAATATTAAAAATATGAGACCTATTCGTATGATTTAACCTTAAATATTATTAATATAATAAATTATCTTAATTAATTAACATGTTAATTTAACTAATTAATTTGAATAACTAAAGTAATCAACCTGTTAACTAGAGAGCATCGAGCTCATCAAATTCCACTAGTGGTGATGTATCCTGCCACCGACCACCCGCCACCACAACTCCTACCGCTACAGCCCCACCGTTCCTCCACTTCCTGGAACTGTCCTCCTCCTCCTCCTTTTCCTCCTCCTAGAAATCGCCACCCATTCCCACATCCTCCATTACCCACCACTTCCCTTAAAGATGTATTCAGACCCTCTTCTTCTTTATATGGTGGTGAGTCAAAGCAACCATCTTCTTCTCAAAATTTTGGTAGACAAAGTCATATTTTGCTTTAAAAACTAGGGTTATTTTAGGTTTTTTTGTGTAACATGTAGCATAATCCTTATTACGTGTCTCGAATCGTTCATGAAAGGGTAAAAAAGAAGGAAATGCAAAATACCTACTTTTGGTTCCATTCTAACTTCCAAAGCAGTTGTCGTGGCCAAAACGAACTCCTATCTTCCGGGGATCTTCACGGGAATCATTCATCAACACGTAGTTAACGTCTTTCTATAATTTTCTCAAAATGTAAGCACTCTTAATAGGTTAGAGAATCCGTATATTTACGAATGATATATGAGCAACTACAGGAGACCTTAACCTTTATATATAGCTTCAATATCGTTTCCCATCACAGGCCTGATATGGGTCTAGTCTATATTGATCGGAGTCCATTTTTCTCATAAACTTCAACTCATTGATTTATATCATTTATTGGGCTACTTTATTACCTTTATGTGGATCAAATTACGTAACTTAACCGATAAGTTATTGAAAAAACCAAAAAATGCAATTAAATGTTGTCCAACTGTATATGAAAGGTCTAAAAAGTCCAACATTCTCCCCCTTGGATAATCTTTCAAAAGTTAATCTTTATATACGCCTAATGACCTTTAAAATGTTTAAGATCAATACAAATCTTAAGACTTTCGTATATATTATGACTGTACATAAGAATAGTTATTACTGAGGATAAAAAGATGATCATCTATATTAATAAATAATTATTACGTCATAATACATCAAAATGTATAAACATTTAAGAAGTAAATACAACGATCCCTAAATATTACTGTCTGAGGACCTTAAAATGCTCATACTGGATACATGTTTGATAAACACTAGCGAAGTCCTTTAGTCAATAGATTGACTACATCTCCTTAGTCTTGATATGCTCCACTTTGACGTCACCTTTAAATGCTTAGACCCTATGATATTCTTATTATTGTTACTGAACAACACTGCAAAAAGATTATCACATTACAACCGAATGGGTCTAGCTATCAAATCTACCACAAACAACTTAGAAATCAAGTTTATGAGCCAAATCTCTTGTGTAGAAGCTCCATAACATGCAACAAACTCTGCATGCTTGGTCGAGGAAGTTACCAGTGTCTGCTTGACACTTTTCCATGGTACTGCACCATCTGTCAATATAAAAATGTACCCTGAAGTGGATTTGCGATCATCCGGACATATGGCAAAATCGGAGTCTGTATACTCTGTGAGGTTTAAATCGTTGACTTTTCTATATGTCAATGTATAATCCTTGGTATACTTTAGGTATCTCAACACTCACTTAACTGCATTCCAATGGTATATCTACCCAACAGTCCAAAAACAAATGTAATATCTAGTCTAGTGCACACTTGGGCATACATCAGGCTAACAACCACACTAGAATATGGAACATTCCTAATAACCTCTCTCTCAACTTCATTCTTTGGACACTGTTCCAAATATAATCTCTAACCATGTGAGATAGGTGCTACAATAGGTCTATAGTCAACTATATTAAACCTTTGTAACACTTGCTCAATGTATGCTCTTTATGAGAGACTGAATGAGTGTTGAGATCTATCCCAATGAATCTATATATAGAGGACAAAAGATGCTTCACCTAAATCCTTTATGTCAAAGTGTTTGGTCAAATTTTGATTCAACTCATACAACATGTTCAAATCATTTGACGCGAGCAAGATATCATCCATATACAATAATAGGAAGATAACTTTGCTCTCCCTAATCTTATAATATAAGTATCTTTTAACTTTGTTCTTCACAAAGCTGAAGGTCAAAACCTCATCAAACTTTAGGTACCATTGTCTGGAAGCTTGTTTCAGACCTTATATTGATTTAGTCAACTTATAAACTTTGTCAGTTGCACCTTGATCATGAAATCCTTCAGGTAGCTCCATATAGACCTCCTCATAAAGGTCACCATTTAGGAAAGTAGTTTTAAGGTCCATCTGATGTAGTTCCATGTCATAATGAGCTACTATTGCCATAATCACTCTAAACGCATCCTTCGAGAATACAGGAGAGAAGGTAATATTGAAGTCAACTCCTTCTCTTTGAGTGAATCCCCTAGCAACCAATCGCGACTTAAACCACTTAATTTGATCCTGTATGTCCTTCTTAGTTTTAAATAGTCATTTGCAACTGATAGGCTTGCAATGTTGAGGCAAATTAACTAGCTCTCATACCTTGTTATGCTTCATAGATTACATCTCATCCTTCATCGCTTCCCACCACAAGTCTGCATGGGTCCAGAAACGACTTCTCTAAAAGTAACTGGATCCACAACATGTCTTATATCATAGTCTTATTTAGCCAAATAGACTATGTAATTTGATGAGATAGCAAATCATCTCTCTCTAATGGATCTGTGTAATTATATAGGTTCCTATGCCCCAGGAACCTCTGCTTGAACAGGTTTAGGTTCCTGTTCCTATATAGGCATAGTAGTTAGGCCTTCATATATAGTGGACCTAACTATATGAAAGGCAGATAAGAAATAATCATAATATCCATCCTATTATCTCCTGGAGGTTGTAAGGGTCCACCCTCATCATGGACACCATATTCTAAAAACTTAGTCGTTTATGAATCCACTATTTTGACCCCTTCTCTCTATAGTAAAAACTGTAGCCTTTAGAGTGGTCAAAATAACCCACTAAATAGCAACGAGTGGAAAGATGTTGCAATTTACTCTCATAAGAATTATATAACTGTACATCAGCAGGGCAGCCCCAACACGAATGTGTGAAAGGCTTGGTTTTTACCCTTTCCAGAGTTTAAAAGGCGTATTTGGTACTGACTTACTCAGGACTCCATTAAGATATAAAATATCGTCTTGATGGCTTCGCCCCAAAGATATTCAGGTATGTCAGTCCTGCTTTGCATTGGCTTTATTATATCCTTTAGGATGTGATTGCATCTTTCAGCCACACTATTTTGTTCAGGACTACTTGACATAGTGAACTAAGTCACTATTCCAACTGATTCCAAATGTCTAGCAATAGACCCTTTTCTTGTCCTACAACCTCATGTTTGCCCTAGTATTCTTTTGCTTGATCATAACTGACAATCTTTATTGATTTTTCCAATTAGTATTAACCTCAGTTTTAAAGATCTTGAACTTATCAAGAACTTTAAACTTTTTCTTAAGTAAGAACATATAACTGTAGCGGGAATAATCATCTATAAATGTCCAAAAACATCTAGCATTGTATAATGTGACTGTATAGGGACCACTAACTTCTATAGGTATGAGGTTCAATAAACCAGAAGTATGAGTTAACCCCTTTTTCTTTATCTTAGTCAACTTACCCCATAAATAATTAATACACATTTCTAGATCACTAAAGTCCAAGGTTGGGAAAATGTTATCCTTTATTAATCTCTCAATCCTCTCCTTGTAAATGTGGCCAAGGCATTTATGCCACAACATGTACGATGTTTCCTTTATGAAGGCTCTCTTACGAGTAACATGTTCGACAATATAAGAAGAAGCATACATTTCGTTAGGGGTAAAACACAATTTATATAATCTGTAGGATAATAAGGCAGTTCTGATATGTCTTACATTGATAGAAATATTTACAACCAAAGTATCAAATACAAAACGATAACCCTCTTTATCCAAAACTGATAAAAAGGTTAGATTTTGTTTAAAAGACTGTATATAAAAAGTGTTTCGTAAAATCAGTATAAACCCCAACTCGAAGTTCAAACTTACATCCCCAATATACAAAATGTCCGCCTCTTTCTTGTTGTCCACCATCAGCTTCTCCTCTCCTTTAATCGGCCTTCTCATGGATCTAAACCCCTACATTGTGGAAGCTCCACTATCTAGCCTCCAAGAACTTGATGTGACTATAGCTAAGTTGGATTTATGAATCATGTAGGCCGAGGAGTTACCTAACAGTTCCTGTTTAACCTTTTAAAGTTTGTACTTCGACAATCAGCTTTTCCCTTCTTCTTATAGAAGAAGTACCTCATACTTTTTATGTCATATGGGCCCCAAGCAATGCTAGATTGTCCAGTCCGAATCTGTGGAGAGGTTTTGGGTTTCTTACCCTTACCCTTAGACTGTTGGGGCTTCGCCTTTCTCTTGCCTTTGGTGACTACATACAGAGTTGTATGAGGAGAACTCTTAAACTTCTCCTCAGCTATAGCACACTAGGAAATCAATGCATTGATGTCCCAGGCCTCATCCTGAGAGATGTATGATGTTGTCAACATCTTAAACTGTCGTGGGAAAGTATTAAGTGCCTAATGAACTATGAGTGTGTCAGGAATGAGTACATCAAATGCCTTCAGTTTACTTTAAAGGTAAACCATCCTAATGATGTACTCTTTGACGCCTCCTTCTCCTGTGTACCTCATGGAGAATGACTCTTTAATCAAGGTGCTTTGCTCCACATAAAAAGACACTATGTACTTCTGGGAAATACTATCCATAAACTCCTTTGCTATGAATGTGTTCGAAAATCCACTAAGCAGATGATTCTAGATTGACCTCTTAATGGTCAAATAACACATCTTATTTGACTGATCCCAGATTTCCATAGCAGCCTTATCAACTTCTAAGCTGATATCAGTGACTAGAGAAGGTCTCTCTATACGCGTCACTATGTTAATGTTAGCCATCCCTAAGGAAAACTCAACATCCTTCTTCACTTCTTGAAATTGAAACCAGTTAAGGTCTCAATTGTGACAACATTGTTGTTTACAAAAAAGGTGACTACAAATAGAAAAGACAATGTAAAGATCAACATAAATACAAGATAACAGCGATACTTAAACATTGAAGTAATATCTATACTGAGAATCTGATCACACATATTATAAAACACCTGTAGGCAGAATATTTATGATATGCAATTAGAACTTTATATAAAAGCAATCAGAGTACAAACTATCAACTCTCATGATACTACCACCTATGGGTGAATAGATAATTCAAGCAACAACTTTCCTCCATCTAATGCCTTTATCTACATCTCAAAATCTCATATAAGGCCAACATCTGTGGGTAGAATAACCAAACATGAGACCAGAGACATTTCCATCATGCAAGCGTTATAATCCAAATACTGAATTGAAAAGCCACTGTGGTGACTGCAATCTCACTAGTAAGCAAAAAGATCCCAAACACAAGGGATACATCCTTATATTATCCTCACATTCTATATGGGCATAATGTATGTGAAAATCAATTATGAATGCAGAAACCAAATGTACAATCAAATAATCATATACTGGTACTGAAAACATTGTCTTTAAACTTTATTTGAGACTTTTATCTTAGAAAAATCTTAATCAAAACCACTATTGTGCTTTCCCAAATACCAACCCTACTATATAAGACACGAAACCTTAAGTGTCTCCCTTATATGCAGTTCGAAGCATAAAAATTCACTTAAAATTAGCCTAAAAAGGCTTTAAAACCTTTTTCGAAATCCAATTACTAATGTAATAAATCCAAAAGACTTGATAAATCACTTTAAAAATTCCCCAACCTAGAAGGACCTGGGGCATCCTTACGAGAATTCTAAAAATTCTCCCTTTTTTTGGTGTTGATGTCAGCAGTAATGCAGCGCTGATGTCAGCACAACACTGTGTGCTGACATCAACCTGACGTTAGACTCAACGAGTGGCAAGGGTGCCCCAAGCTCACCCCATACGCATAGTTATTGTTGGAACGTGTGTAACACCCGTCACCACGCGCAGATGCACCTCTACTGTATGGCGCATGCAATATGTCCCCATTTGCATCATCCGCGTGGCAAGCGAGTGTGAAGTATGTGCATGGCATGAGCCAACACACGTCTGCAGACCCGTGGTGGCATGTGGTTGGCTGTGGCTGATGTGTACAACGCACGTGCTAGCCAAATTAACCGATGTCGATTATGCACCTGACGGTGCAATCGCCCTTCAATAGGAGGGTAATTTTTGACAATCTCGGAGTCCTTTTTTTTCACTTTCTAGCCCGTTTTTCATAGCTAGCCTAATGTATACTACTTTCACGTAATCATGTACTAAAAAAATTGAAAAGTGAATCAAAAACTAATAAAAACCCTAATGGATGAAAATTGAAAAAGCCTTTGTTTAAGGCAACTCGATCACGTAACCACTATGATACCACGTCATAAACCTTATTACTTGTCCCAGATCATTCATGAAAAGGTAAAAAATGAAGGAAATATAAAATAACTTATTTCAGTTCTAATCCAACTTCCGAAGCAGTTTCTATAGGAAAATCCCAGTACGCGAATCATAGACACGCGATGCAGAAAAACAAAAAAATTTATGCCAGAACTTTCCCGAAGTCCAGGATCTATATGTCTATACAAGGAAATACCATTAAACCTAAGTGAAAATTTCCAATTCACATACATGTTCATGGCATTTACACAAATCAATCATTCATATAATAACCATGTACTTTATGTGTAGTCTCCGTTGTTCTTCAATCTTCTACTCATCAGGTTGTCGTAAGCCATAAAGACCAAAACAGATCGTCTCCAAAGGTACCCATGCAGAGATTGGAGAAACTAACCGAATCAAATTCTTTGATTCAAAAATGGATAGAACAAAGACAAGAGTGTTAGCTCTTTTCTTTGTTCTATGAAGAGCAAAAAACGTGGAAGAGAATGAAAAAGAAGAAGATGAGAAAGATGAGGAGAGATGGGTGAGAATCATGAAGAAGAATGTTTATTTCTTTTCTTCTCACGATTATCATCTTACATGATTTTTCATTTTTTTGTCATTTTTTCATTTAAAGACAATAAATGCATATCTTTTTAAAGAAGCCTCCTCCTCATCCACATTGCACCATCTTATATATATATATATATATATATGCTGAGGTAGTTTAGTTACACTGGGATCGGTCCTATTGGGTCCCGGATGTAGAAAAAACGCCGAAGACGTATTTCAGTAATATCGACATCGCGATCTCATTGGGACATATCCCAATCTCATCAGGATCCATTTGGTTCTATTGCTCTCCATATAATGGATCTTTATCCAAAACCATTTTAAGTATCCTCTGAGTCACTCTTATACATATGACTCATTAGGTTCCCGGTTATGTAGGTACTTGGATTAACATTTAATCCAAGCAAGTCATGAGCGGCCTCTAGCAATATATTATGACCCCAACTAACCAAAAAGTAAGTGGTTTGATAAACGAACCCGTGCTCATCACAAACCTTCTCACGAACCATCCCATAGACAATTGTTGTGTAATTCGTCCTTTCACCATGCTATACCCCAGTTGGTTATGAGTATGGGAAAAGTATCAACTCTCACTAGACTGACTACGTCAAATACTCTTATATGTCAATGAAGACATTCTTTATGACATATGCACTACGGTCAGAGATTTCCAAGTAATGAACTCGATAAGCGGCTGTGGGTATCATCTTCTATTATCACAAAAGTGGTGAATCTTTTATTGGCTACTCAATTACCTTGGAATACCTCAAGATGTACCTAATCACCACCTTATGAGTGACCTCTGCAAGGCAACAAGGAATGAAGTCAAAGCACAAAATCAGTATCTAAGATATCCTTGAGTACCTTAAGTCTAAGGATACTTGCACCATTGCTATGATAATATTATTACTGATATTAGAATAGGACATTCATGTGATGATCTAATGGTAAGTCATCCAATGTACTTACTACCTTTAGTAAGCATCCACATCTCAACTTTAAACATATCATGTTTACAGTTTCTAATATCCACTGCTTAATCAAATTAAGAAGTTTGACTTGTGCTTGTCTATCCGGATTAACGATGTCTAGTCTCATTAATCGTATGACTAGGGATAATTTAGATACTAACATAATTGCACATGATTAGAATCTCAATAGTATGATCACGTCATAATTTCCTTTATGTTATGTCATATATCATGGACTTCATTAATTTGTTTATAGATAAATATCAATTCATAAATAATGAACACCAAATTAAAGAAATATATTTTTCTTTATTATTGAAAATAAAGTCTGTATACAACTTTGTACGAAACACACTAAAGGCGATCGCCTTTAGGGAACTAATGTAATAATTTCTATAGCCACAACGAGCTCTAATCTTTCAGAACCTTCACGGGAATCATTCACTAACACGTGGTTAACGTCTTTCTACAGTTTTCTCAAAACGTAAGCACTCTTAACGGGTCAGAGAATCCGTATGCTTACGAATGATATATGAGCAACTATAGGAGACCTTAACCTTTATATATAACTTTCATATCGGGCTTCCCCATCACATGCCCATATAGGTCTGGTCCATACTAATTGGGATCTATTTTACTCCTGGACTTCGACCAATTGATTTAGATCATTTATTGAGCCACTTTATTACCTTTATTTGGATCAAATTACATAATGTAATGGATAAGTTATTGAACAAACCAAAAAATGCAATTAAATGTTGTCCAACTTTATGAGAAAAGTCTAAAAAGTCCAATATTTTGAGCCATTAATACATATGGCATTGCAGTAATGCCATATTCGGTCTAACCTACGTATATGAAAATTGTGAAAATTTATGGTTTCACAAATCCTACGGTTCACTACCACTATGGATACAAAGTTGTCTTCACTTAGCTTATTCTCTTAACCTCATTTCTAAACCTCCTAAATAAATGTACCACCATTTTAGATTTTCAAAGATTGCATATTTTTTTCATTTGTGATGAATGCAAAGATATTCGCCCTAGATTTGCCTACAATTGTACAAACTATGGTTTCAATCTGGATATCAAATGTGGTCTTTTAAATAATGTTGAGAGGAAGAAACTAAGAAAACTTACAGTAAAAGCAGGAGATCTATAATCTAAGCCATAGCCATGTACTTGTTCTTCTTAAGTACACATATTTACCTCCTCGCCGTAAGTGTTAGGGGTGCGAAATGGAGTTTCAGGGTCTTGTTTATGGTTGCTTTGAATATAATCTTTACCTTTATAAATCTTTTGTTGAGCTACCATATCAAATTAGGCACTTATATCACCCATCGCCATCATAGTTTTTGTATTTTACATCACCATCAAAACAGAAGCAGGTTCATTTGTGAAGGATGCAGGGATGTTTCCGAGGGCAACAAATCCCCTGTTCCTAATTATCTATGCCACTCTGTCGCCTTATCACCAATCTATCCATAGTAGCACAGATAATCGGGAACAAGGGATTTGATCCCGTTTCCGAGTGCTTCTGCTTCTGGTGTGCGTTGTGCATGTTCCAACTGAATGCCAAATGGCAGTCTTTCAATTAGTTTGATTACTAACATTATTTAGTTAAATTAATAGATTAATTACTTAAGTTAATTTATCAGATTAATAATATTTAGGATTAAATTATATAAATGGGTCTCACATTTTTTAACATTAATATTAATTTAAATATTTTAATTTAACTTTACAAATCCCAAATGTCATATCAAATCTACGTAATACCACAGGATCTATTTTAATTTTAAAATATTATAAATATGTGTTAGTCGTTGTGACCTAGTAGAAAACTGCTTCACGTTGCCGTCAATTTTTCTGTTAATTTAAAGTTAAAATTTAACATTTTTTTAAATGTTAAGATTTAACTTATACACTCTAAAATATTAGAGTTAAATTTATGAGAGAATATAAATGTTGGAGTTAAAATGTCCCTTTTGTCTTCCAGGTAATGATAAGAAAGATAGAATTGATAGTCGCTTAAATGATGTAACATAAAAAGTGTTGTACATATATGAACAAAAAACAAAAATATATGCTTATTACCAAGACTGTAGAGAATCTCAGCCTCTAGGGATTACAATAAATAAGAAGGAAAAATGGTAGAGCTTGGAATACCTTTGAAACTTTATTTACAAAATGAAAGGTAATGTTGTAGTTTTCGTTGCTTAAACAGTGTGCATTGTTTGGCCATGTGTTAAATTGATATGCTGTTAGGGATCCCCTTTCCCGTAATACCCTCTTTAGATTCAACATTATCTGTATTTGGGCAGAGCAGGTTGTATGAGATGTTGGCAGGACCCTGTCTGTTCCTAAACTTCTTATTTGAGTTCCTCTCAAGGATTTTCCTCTCTATGTCTTGAAGTTCTTTATTGAACTTCTCGAATATTTTCTGAATTTCTTTGTTGCTGATCCACTCTGATGGCCTCTGACCCAAGTACTGCTCATCAGATGAGAATTGCGAGAGGACCTCTACCAATGCCATACTGAGAGTCATTTCGAATCTGTCAGGCAGCATATTAAGGTAGTATGCATCAGGATCTCTAAGGAACTCAGCAAAGTCCATCGTTCCTTCCTGTGGAATGAATTTTCGACATCTCATAGGACGGTTTGGAGGGTAGCCAGCATATGCATATTGTCCATAGTTCACAGAAGCATGAGAAGCAGATGATATCCATATGAGAGTTGTTAGAGCCTCTATTAGGTCAGAAAGTGTCGTCATCTTATACCACCATGTCTCATTGCGCTTATCACCATGGCCGACATTTTTTATTTCTGACCACCATGCTTGAATTTCTATATCGTTCTTGACACAATCATCATCCTTGTAGAAAATGGAGCAAAAGTCTCTGACCCATGTCTTGATTGCATTCCAGATGTCAAGTCCGTCTACACCATAAGGATAATCCTCGAAGAGGAGCTGTACCCCAGTTAGGCTGTCTTCATCAGGGTCTTTCACAGCCATTCCTCTGCAAAATAGTTTGTTAAAAGTTGTGTAAGCTTCTTAAAGCTGATTTATTTACCCTATGTATGCCAGTATACTAGTTTGGAAGAAGTCTTCACTTGACCAAAATTAATAGCTAGATGTCAGGAAAACAACAAGAGTAATTCATCGATCCTTCCTACACTTAAAATGCTAGGAAATGTAGGAAATGTAGTGGATCCTTCGTTGAAAACTAATGGTATGCATTACCTCTTGAGAAGATCGGCAGGGAGAGCTTGATCATCGAATCTCCAATCTTTATAGAGTTCAGAAGACAGCTCCATGGATACTTCGCCAGTAAACAGGGTCTGTTCAAGAATGCCCTTGGCGTTTATTAGGATGTTCCGAGACAATGCATTGATATGTATGGTGTCTTTGAAATGAGGATCTAATAGGTGATGAATTGGATGCATCACACTCAGCTGCCTTCTTGTTGCAATTATGAATGGCTCAACCACTGCATGTGTGTGCAGCCTAAAAAGTACGAGTTATTATGATAGGAATAGTATGATATACAAGATCTGAGGCAGGATTTACAAATTGTGTAGAAACAGAAGTTTTAGAAGGCATTTCAACTTACCAATGGCTGACTAAGTGGTGGTAAGCTGAGTCATTGGCTACAACATGAGATTTAGCAAGCTGCCACAGTGCTGCTTCGGTACCATTACTTGCTGGTAGGTACACCCAACTCATTTTGGAGTACCTGGAGGAACCAGGCAAGCTCAGTTCTACTGCAATCGGCTTTAGTGTGGTATCCTTTCTTAGAAATAACAATGTTCTTGATGCATAAGCACAAACATCTTTTTTGTTTATTCTGCTCAAAAAGGGCATGAGGTAGTCGTGATGATCCAAGATGAATATCCTGCTTTGGATCATTGCCTGGTGCGTTAAGGAGAAAAAAAAGAAGTATATTTAGTTAAAAAGTTGTGTTCTTTTGAAGTCCATAATAAATTAGACAATAAAAAGATCCATTTACTTCTGCTCTCTATGAAATTGCATATGCGAGACTGTAAGATATGGCTAGACATAATAAAAAATTACAATACGACTCAGATTCAACTGAAATTTAATTTTCTAGTCCTAACATTCTAAGAGTTTAGTCCTTCTGTCAACTCAGTTGGAATTAATAAAATTGCACCTGAAAGAACCGTCCCCTTAACTTTGCTCATGCAGTAGAGCTTTTCTAGAATTTGCCATTTTAACGTCTTGCTGCCTTAAAGACAAGTGACCTGTTCCTCTGTGATTTTAATGGAACACTGTCGTGATGGTAATGTTGGGTTTGGTGGACTAATTGGGTGCCAAGGTCAGTTGCAGTACCTGGTTAACGGTCAGTCCATCAAGGTTGTGCAGTATGTGTGATCTGCTGATACTGCTCACATCTGTTTTGCCTTTTGGGGGAAATTTCTGTCAAAAAATTTCTTTAAAAGAGAATATTTGAAGCAGATACGTAGCTTGTTCATTATGATGTGAGCATGCAATAAAATCAATTTAGAAATTGAACCGTCGCACGCATGTTAATAATTAAAAGAGCGATGGGTTCGGAGGAATTAGAACAAAAACGGTGTTATCATTCTGGTAGATAGGAAGGTAATCTCCCTTCCCAGTCACCAGGCTAAATCCCTGGTGGATGTATGCCCTTAAACCGCGCATGAATTTTTATTTCAGCGGGTGTTAAATGCGAATAGAAAAAGATCTGGTGTAAGCAAGTAATGTATATAGGCAACATCAGCAGCATGATCTTGGTTAGTTATATAAATATATTTGTATAGGTGACAATTAACACAAGCAAAAAGAGTTAACAAAAGCAGCAGATGCATCTGAAAGTTTAACGGAACAGTGGTACATATATTGGTTTTCAGGACATGGATAATAAAGTTAACCTGCAAACATTGAATTCGAGTTGGATTAGTTCCTGCAAGCATTTGGCGAGCAAACTCCTCATCGTCCATCCAGGCAAATTCGTTCTCTGAAATATGATCAAGATGTCAACCCAACTGCTCAAACAAACAAATGAAGCATCGGTTATCTATCTTATCAAGCCAGATATCAAGCTTCGTCACCTGCAATAATTTGCGGTAATGGGAATTTCGAGTGCTGTTCTTGGCTTGCATGTGTGATCTCCTGGTAAAGTTTATCTGGTAATAGTTTCTTCATTTTCTCTGTCGTCTTCCGTTGTGCATCTTGATTTCTTTTCCTACTAAACATATCAAGTATTTCTTCAAATGACTCGAAGCTATTTGAATCATTTCTGAAAACGGATTTGACCTCGGGTATCAGAAAATGTACAGCAGCTAGGACTGAACGCGATACGACCTCCGCTAGCTTCTTGGGGCTAAATCTCTCATCTGGAGGAACGTATATATCCAAGTTGATCATTTCTGATCGGCTTTCAGCTGAAGGTTATATGTTCAAGCTATCAATTAGTAAAAATTGTGAAATTTTGATGGAAGTGAACGGAAAAAATTGAGTGCCAAAGATGTTAAAAATGCCAAAGTATGGACACCTGTATTGCTTGAAGGAAGACCTGTTCTTCCCCGACGAGGATACGGACGATATCTGGAACCTCCGAGGACTGGTCTAATGTAGTCCCGACCTTTGTCAAGAGAACCAAGATCGTCATAGCAATCATAGTCATAAATTCTGTCCCATTCTTTCCTCTCCCTGGTTCCATCTCCCCTCAAGGTTACAAGTTCCGACCGTCTCAGCTCCAACAAACCACATGGTGTTTGGTTTGGGAGATAACACTGAGAAATCACATTATTTATTCTACCTGATCGAATTAATTGGATACAGGAATCAACATAACTTGGCTATGTCAAGCTTACAGTGATCGAGAAGAAAATTCGTGATGATTTTGTCTTCTTGGTCGGATAAATCCAAGACCTGCAGTCAAAATGGATGATCTGATTGTCTGGAGCTATAAGAACTGCTGATTGCAGGAAGAATTCGTGGTTATGTTCGTTTGTTATAAGAATTGCCCCTGGAATTTCAAACTCTGCATCCACGCACAGTTTCACCTTGTATGTCGTTGTTTTAATACCATCATGTTTAACGCTCTTTCCGCACTTGAAGTATGCTTTGCCACTAAGCTTCCCTTTTCCTGTATCTGGTGGAAGCAAGCAGCAAGTTAAAAGATCAGTAGGACTGTAGGAGATTGATATTCTCTAAATTGAAATCGTGATGGATTATTCTTGAAGTTAAGGACTAATCAGTTTACAGACTCAAAATTTCTGGGTAAACTGTTAAAGTTTGCAACTCACTTGGTTCAACAACCGTGGCACTATGGACCTGCAAATATGCTGATTTCCCCGGACCCGACCGGTCATCACTGTTAACGACAATGATTTTCCCTCTGATGACACGTTTGGTAGATTTTTTAGTATTCGGAGCTGGGAGATCTGTATGCCTCATGGTCTGAGCCGCATTGATACAAGCTTGCAGTTTGAAGCATGGTCGATGGTGCTCCATATGTTTATTTGTATTGGCTCTGATGAATCTGTAGACTATATTCCGAGAGACGTTTTAATAATGTGTTCCCTGGAAAGCTCAATTCAGGTATAGGTTTAGAGATACTTGTCTTAAGTTTTGAGCAATGCTGAGCTGTGGTGTGTACTTGTCAGACAATGAGTCGGAGCATTATACTTCAGTATGTCAAGGGCAGTAAGAATGTTCCTAACTTTGCTTATTGGCTAGGTATTTCTGATTCGTTGCTTGCTTGTGCGTTTAACTTCTTAAGACTCCCCTTTTCAATTCTAAACTTATTCGCCACACTCCCTTCTCGTATCATAACAAATTTTATCACTTTGCTACAAGCTTTTGATTGTCAATTGAATTTATGATTAAATCGTATGACAAAATAAATTACATAATTACTTCCAACTTATTGAACTCGACCACATAAAACGAGTTAATTACAAAAATATTAATGGAAGATTAAGATTTTACTTTCATAAGACTAATATCTTCTGAATTAGATACAAATTTTAGGTAGAGATGGCAATAAATTGAGTCGGATTGGTCTGTTTTTTTCTTGACCCAAAATTCGATCGCACCCAATACATTCAACCAAAATCAAAATTTGTCTGAATCTAGATCATGCTAAAAGTATTCGATCGAATCCCAACTTTGATTGGGCTTTGACAGATCTAAAAATAATTATTCATCAATAAAGTAAAAGACATAGGCCTCTTTTGTGATTTAAAAACTTAAGAAAAATTCTCTAATTTTTAAATATTTCGATAATAATTTTTAATTTTTTTAGAAAAATTCCTTCTCTTAAACTTCGGTTAAAATATAACGATAAATGCACGTAGTACAAACATTATATAAGAACTAATAAAATTTAATGGACATGATAACCCAACTCAGCTCTTAAACTCATTCTGAACTAACTAAACCCAATTTAAATTAATAATTTAAGATAATTATAATAAATTATTACTTTAGGTAAATTTTAGTTAGTTTGGTTTGGGTTTTAAGAGTTTGGTTAGATTGATATGTAAGTAATATTTGATTGTTCTCTGTGTAATGTTCATGTCACATATATTTCATTATTTTTTTCAAAGAAAATTTTTTAAGACATTGAAACCCATAAAAATGTCAAAATTATAAGGACTAAAATTTTTTTCTAAATTTTATTAAAATATAGGAAAACTTCATGATAGGCTCCTATCCTAAAACAACTAGGCGACCTTCCTGGTACTCATGGTAGCCCTCTAGTTGATATTTGATCTAACTAGAAAATTCCCGTAGAGTTAAGCTTATTGCTCTTTTTATCGAAAAGCTTTAATTCAACGTAAAGAAAGATATAAGTAGTGGAGTTTTTTTTAGTGAACCATCATATTAAAAATTTAGGTAGTACAACAACTGTATTTTGACATCCTCAAAATTCTCAAAATCTTTGTAAAAGTTCAGAATACTTCTATAATCACATCAAAATCTCCACTACAAATTTTGGACTTCAAGTTCACTCAGAAGCAATCTCAACAATCACTTCAATAAACTTTAAAAAGAAAAAACATATTCATGCATTTCATTTAAAAACCTTTATAAACATCCATTCTTTACACAAACATACATTCCCAAACATATTAAAAAATGTGTAATAGTTCCAAAAAAATTTACAAGGCAAAAATGCCTACACAGCGACATGTGACGAAGTTGACTACTTGTGAGGTGGAGTCCTTGCCACTGAAGCACCTTAGCGTGCACCTGCGGGCTTTTATTTTGAAAACAAAAAGTAGAATGTGAGCTAAATGAGTTTAGTGAGTGTTAACATTTCTATACAAATCATATTTAACAATTTAAACCTCCCATAAACAATTTTATTTCATTTCTTATGATACAATACCAATATAAAACATATATGATTTCAAAAAATCAAAATTTCAAGTTACTAATAAAGTAAATTATGGCGGCATTATTATTGTCATGAACTTTCTTACACGATATAGCTCACCACTAACTTCTTTGTCATATGGTGCCCTTAGACATAAAATTATGAAGTTGGTTCTGCATCGCTTACCCGTGACTAGTTAACCACTAGTTACAGAGTTGGTTCTACATCACTTACCTACCACTAGGTTAACCACTATACGTCGATGGTTACGGAGCTGATTTTGTATCGCTTATCCATAATTGGTTAACCACGAGTTATCGTATTAGGTTAACCGCTATACACCGGTAGTTAAGGAGCTAGTTCTAGATTGCTTACCCGTACTAAGTTAACCATTATACACCGGTATAATAATATGTATAAAACCTAACGGGGTACCATGGGCTAAAAAAATATCTTTCCTCTTTATTAACCAATAACATAATTTCAATGTAACTTCGAATCGTATGAAATTCAACTTTCAACTTCAATTCATATATTGCTAAAACTTAAGCTTATACTAGCAATACTCACTCATAATGTATCATTCACATAAAACTCATAATCATGCAATTTAAAATCACATGCCATCAAGTCTTTTGCAAAGAATTTATTCATATAAAATAATTAAAATACATTCACTATTTTGTGAACTTATCGCCAAGCACACTCACACGTTCGGTGCCTATCTTTTACCTACACAGACAACATTTTGCTTAGGTATTTTTTTCCAAATTCGGAAATAAGGCATTAAAACTATATATTTGGTTTAACCGAATTTGAGATTCATATTTAATCACGTAAAATGTACGCTAATCATATTTTTGCTTTAACTTCAGTAAGCTAATATATTATTCTCCGTTTCAAAACCTAACTTCGAAAATTCATACCTCTACTTGTTAATTTTCATATAGTAAATGTTCAAATTAGGTTTTGAGGTCTTCTAGATATTTGTTCCCTTATGTCTCTAGTTTCCATATTATCAAAACTTTAGCCATTTGGACTTCTAAATCATGAAATATGCACCAAAAATTACAAACTGACTCAATACAGGGGCAACATCAGGTTACCATTTTCAATCTCAATTTTCAATGTCATTTAGCCATAATTAAGTTCGGTTTTCTTCTAGAAATTTTTATTTTTATGTCTTAAGTTTCATCTTCAATTGGAATCAAACAAGTTGGAGGTTTGTAGGCCGAGTTACGACCAAAACCATGAGACTAGTTCAAATAAAACTAAGAAAAAATTCTATTACATGTTCCTCTCTTGTCATATTCAACTTCCATGCAAAGAAACATCAAAGTAACACCAAGACACCATTGATCTTAAATACATCCATCCCACTCAAAAAACTTATAAAAATTAGAAATTTAAGTTAGGAAAATTTACCATTTTTCCCTAATCTTTTAGGTGTTTGATGAATACTTCAAAATTCCTCCAAATCACCATCAAATTCCATAAAAAAAAACGACCACACTTTTCTTCCTCTCTCTTTGGCTAATCACCCTTAGCTTCTCTTCTTTTCCCTTTCTTTTTTGGCCTCTCATGTTATTCTCTCATCACTCTCACAATTCACACTTGAAAATGAAGCAAAATGTCTTACTTTTTACTTTTTATAGTCATTTAATAGATTCCAGATGTCATCTTCCTATTGGTTCTCTTCTAATGACTCATCAATCCACTAACTTCTTGTAAAAAGACCAAATTGCCTTTTAATGCATTTAATTTACTAACTAACTAAATTAAATCCTAAAAATATTCCATAATCGTCTTATCATCAAATTGACCGTGAAATACTCTAATTAGGGTCAATACTTATTGACTGGAGGTTTTAAAATTTTTCTAATGAGTTTAAAATCAATAATGCCCATTATTTTCCAAAAAGGACATTTTAGTCCTACACTTTTGAAATTCCCAAAATTCATCTGATCGGACTTATTTTCGTTCCGTTTCAGTATTATTGGACTTTAATACTTATTCTAGATAATTTTCAATATTTTAGGGTTGAGTCCCCCAAAAATCATTATTCATCTAAAAATACTATTCACCGAATATAAAAATTTATATTTTATGAAAGGAAAGGGTTGAGGTTTTACAATCATCCCTCTTTATACAAATTTCGTCCTCAAATTTTAACTAAACATACATGTTTCAAATATGTGGAGATATCGTGTATGCATTTACGACTCAAGCTCCCATGTAACTTCATCTACCGTGTGATTCCTCCACAGTTCCTTAACCAAAGGAATGATCTTATTGTGCAAAACTTGTTCTCTACGGTTAAGGATCTATACTGGTTCCTCCTCGACAATCAAATATTCCTTTAGGTTCATTGGTTGTGCTAGGATTACATAGAAGTGTCCAGTAGGTATTTGCAAAGCATAGATACATGGAAGACGTGAATCCTTACAAGCTCATCTTGTAGCTTCAATCAATATGCCACAGACCCAATTCTTTTTTTGATCTCATACAGTCTCATTTAACACGAACTTAACTTATCACGTTTCCTAAATCGAAGTACACCTTTCCAAGGGGAAATCTCGAGAAAAATTCTATTTCCAATTTCAAATTCAAGATCCTTGTGATGATTATCTGTATAGCTTTTCTGCCTATTCTAGGCTATCTTTAATTTGTCCCGAATAAAATTTCATTTGTTGTCATCTATACAAGCTCAGGACCTATCAGTTTCCTTTCACCTACCTCATCCCAACATACTGGTGTTCTGCATTTTCTTCCATAAAGTGCCTCATAAGGGGCTATATCAATATTGACCTGATAATTGTTATTGTACGCACACTCTATTAGTGGTAGGTGCGTATCCCAACTTCCCCTGAACTCTATGACACAAGACCTAAGTATATCCTTAAGTGTTTGGATAGTCCTTTTTGACTGTCTATCCGTCTGGGGTTGAAAGGAAATGCTAAACTTCAAGCGTGTATCTAAGGCTTTCTGTACGTTGGGCCAAAATCTTGATGTATACCTAGGGTCACGGTTTGAGAAAATAAAAATCGGCATACCATAGACTCTCACTATCTCATCCACATAAAGTTGGGCTAACTTGTTTAAGGGATAATCATTCCCAATTCCCCCCTTTGACTCCATGGAAGTCCTACTACAAAGTTTACAATAATTTTCTCCCACTTCCATTCTGGGATAAAGAGGGGCTGCATTAACTTGCAGTCTTCTGATGTTCTGCCTTTACCTGTTGATAGGTTAGACCCTTAGAAACAAATTATGTTGTTTCCTTCTTCATCTCTCTCCACCAATAGTGTTCTTTGGCAACGTGATACATTTTTATGCTACCTGATTGTATAGTGTAAACCGAAGAGTGAGCTTCCTCTAAGATCTCTTTCTTTAATTCTTTTATATCTGGTACATATAATCACTGCCTAGTCTCAACTTCGGTCTTCAAATTCATTAATTGCAAGTCTTGTTTCTGTCCCTCTCTAATCTGATCCATCAAAATGGGACAAACATAAAATGTAGCAATTAATGCCCTGAGTCTTCCATATCTAATATCACTCCTAAAAACCTCATTTCCACTAGAAGTGGAAGATATATCAACTTCAGTTGTGCTACTGAAATGATAGGTCTCCTAATTAAAGTATCAACCACTACATTGGCTTTTTCAGGGTGGTACTCTATCGTACAATCATAATCTTTTGTAAGTCTAACTACCTACTCTGCCTCATGTTTAGTTCCTTTTGAGTGAATAAATATTTTAGACATTTATGATTCGTGAAAATCCTATAGGAAATGTCATACAAGTAATGCCTCCAAATTTTCAATGAAAAACCCATTACTACTAACTCTAGATTATGGGTGGGGTAGTTCTGCTCATGCTTTTTCAATTGCCTAGAAGTATAGGTTACAATATTATCATTATGTATGAGTACACACCCTAATCCCTGTCTCAAGGAATCACTATACACTACAAATCCATTAGTCCCTGCTGGTAATATGAGTACGGAAGTTGTCGTCAGCCTTTCTTGTAATTCATCAAAACTTCATTGACAAGCATTTGAGCACTCAAACTTCTCCTCTTTTTCACATCAACTTGGTCAGTGGGGTTGCTATTGTGGAAAATCCTTCAACGGATTTCCTATAATAGCCTACTAATCCAAGGAAACTCCTGACTTTCGTCATAGTTGTGGGAGGTCTCCAATTAGTAACAACTTCAATCTTTTGGGGATCCACACTATAACTGAGATGACATGACCTAAAAAAGCAACCTTGTTAGCCAAATCTGGCACTTACTAAACTTAGCGTATAGTTGGTGCTCTCATAAGACTTGTAATACTATCTGAAGGAGTTTTATATGCTCCTCATAACTACCTGAGTACATCAATACACCCTATTTATCTAGCTACTCTCAAAACACCCTATTTATCAAATCTATAAAACCAACTGGATTATTCATTAATCTAAAGGGGATAACTAAGAATTCATAATGCCTGTACCTAATTCTAAAGGCAGTTTTCGAAATATCTTCACTACGAACTTTCAACTGATAATAACTTGATTTTAGATCAATCTTTGAATACACCTTGGATCTTTGTAACTGATCAAATAAATCATCAATCATTAGGAGCAGATATTGGTTGTGAACTGTCACTCTGTTCAGTTGTCTGAAGTCGATACATGGTAAAACCTATCTACTTGTTTTACGTTCAAAAAATGCAATTGAACAAGTCGTGACTTGTAGTAAAAAGAGTGAATATCGATCCCATAGGGATTGATTCCTAGACACCACTTAATTTAGACACATCTTTGTTTAAGAAACTAAATTATGAAATGCAAATAATCTGGAAAATTAAATTAAAATTAAAAGACTAATGTAAACAATGGACAATACTGCAATTGCAAAAAATATAAATTCAATAATCTAAATGCTAGAGATTACATTTCTTTATTTTGTCTCCCTCCTATTTTATTAATTGAACTGTGTCTCACCCTAATTGAATTAACGGGAATCGATTGAACGATTTCTTAACCTACCCAATGACTCTACCGATTCAACTAATTATTAAACTATCCTATATAGGATCAATTGACTAATCGAGATCTCTCTTCTAACTATTCAATTAACATGATGATTACTAGTCTATAGGTCACCAACTCTCATTATACAATCCTACACGAATCTCATCTCACTCACTCTCTTGATTTGTTGCAAGATGACAATTAAAAAAATCAACAAAAAAAATTATATTCAATTCAACAAAATAAGAGTTTTGACAAAATAATGCAAAAGCAATCCCTAAAATGAAATTAACTTAACATGGTCTCCATAACGTCATCAACAATCAAATAAACCATTTTTACAAAAATAGAAGAGATTAGAATGGCAAAAAATTAAATAGAAAAACTCATTCTCTTCTTTGCCAAAATCTGGAATTTTGATGTTGATATGCTACGTTGCCCAATCTGAATGATGATCTTTGTCTCTAATTCTTCCTCAATGCTCCAAACATGTGTTCTTCACTCAAGGATGGTGTTTTACAGGTGGGTGTCATCTTTTTCTGAAGATGGAGGCTTAATGATGTTTTTATAGTCCAAAAATTCAAGGTTTAATGAAGCCTCGCCGATTATATCGGATTACAATTCCCACGTATGTGGGAATTTGCATGATTCCCATAAGCATTAGAATTACACACAAACACACTCTTTATTTCTTCTGTAATTCCCATGTCCGTGGGAATTTGCATGATTCCCACAACCGTGAGAATTTGGCACAAATGCACTCTCCTTGTCTTCTCTTCATTGATCTTTTGTTCAACCTCCATATTGCTCCCTCTTCTTTCTTACATAAAAATAGTCAATTCTTACCCTCAATTAGCATCAAACACACAAGAACAACAATGGAAATCAAACTTAATGAAAACATACAAAATAAATCCTAAACTTGAATGATAAACAACAATTATGCAAGAAACTACATGCCAATTACCTACAAAAACTTATCCTAATGCACATCTACCAACATCCCCACACTTGAATCTTTGCTTGTCCTTAAGTAAAATAAATACAACCAATCAATTCAACCACTTCATTTTAACAAGGATCAACGCATACAATCCCTCACACGCAAATATCAAGTTAAGTCACATATCATGACAATGGTGTACATAAGCAAACTCATAATTGACACAATTACTCAAAGACAAGTAAAGATGCACAAATGAATCTTCCTCGTGATTTTTGCTCATTTCGCTTAAGTGTTTAAAGGTTAGTGTTTCACTTAACCTTCCTATAGGAAACTACGTTATTATAGGCTTGCCTGTACACCAATTCTCCTCTACAATGATTGGATGCAAAAGTAGATCAAAAGGACTTGTTTAGAGTTGTACTATGGTAAGGGTTAGGATAGGTGAAAAGAGGGGAAAGAGAAGCACAAGCATAAGTACAAAATGGATAAAATGGGATAGCAAAACATAATTACGAGACATATAAATATAACTAATATTCTGCACTTATTGATGCTATTCACTTGATCTTCCTTTTTTTTTCTTTTCTTTTTCATTTTTCATTTTTCATTTTTTATTTATACATGGAAGAATTGAGTCAAAACTAGCACTATATACAATATAGTCCACAGGCAAAATTGTACTAAATTTGTCTCGGTAAAAATTTTACACAATCCTAACTAATTTTTTAGTAAATACTTTACTAAACTTGTGAAAATGGTAGGATAATGGGGTTTAATGTAACATCATGTTCCTTATGTTAAGGTTAAAATAGTGTTTATAAGAGGATAATGAGAAATTATGAAGCAAAAATCATGCTTATATATAAGGTGGCAAACACACACGTGAGAACAATGATTTTTGCACATTAATATCATAGTACATGCATTCATTGACATTTTTCAGGTATGATTAATTTATAAATGCGATTAAAATGTGAATCATGGATTATTTGTGTTGAAAATTTATTTGGTGATAATAGTTATTATTTCAAAATTTTTGGTGAATTATGGATTAATTGTCTTGATAATTAAATTGTCGTGTATTAGAAATTATTCCGCATTTTTGAATACATTTCAGATATTTTGAAGATTTATCAAAATTTTAAGGTAATTTAGACTAGGAAAAATATTGAAATGGGAGACAAATAGAAGTGTGACAAGTGTATTAGAAACTAATTGACAAATAGACAAATTCTGGAGTGACCAATGGATAAATTAATGTGTGACATGTGGACCAATAGTTAAGTAACATTTGGTAGCCTTACATGGAAGACACATGTAACATATGCATTGGAGACATGTGTCAAGACTTAAAAGAGACACTTAGTTATTAGAAAACATGTTTTTGCAGCTCTTCGTTTGGTTTCACCGAAAACATCTAAACTTCCTTCTTGCTTTATCATCACCGAAACACCATTTTGCTCATTTATGTATATTGGATTTTGGTTAATTTATCAACGTTACACCTTACAAAACAAAAGCTGAATCACTTCAGCCCGTTTAATGTTTTCAGTTGTCTCTCTCTATCTTTGGCTCTCTCCATCAAAAACTTGTTAATTTCTGGAATTTTTGTTGAAGTGTGAAGTATAAACCAAGTAAGTTATGCTTTAAGTTTTATGATAGTGTAAATGACTTTCGTTAAGGTTTTAATGTTTGTAAATGGATGCATGTATGAATGGTGTATGTTTTCAAGCTTGTGGATTGATGCATGTATGGGTGGTGAAGGAAGAAGCAAATTCGGTGTTATGATTAATAAGATGAAGGATGGTAGTGGGTTAGAGCATGTTATATGCAATATTTTACTGAACATACATATTTATTTAGAACATAACTTGATATGTGAATATCCAAATTGGATGGAGTTTAATTTAGAGTAAACTAGAGACATAGGGCTATATTTTTCATAAAGAATCGAAATTGATTTCTATCTCTAAGAGTTTCAAAATTTGGCTTGAAGTTGACTTTGGGATTCTGTAGTGGTTTGGGAACAGTCTATAGTGTTTTTAGTATAACTTGCAGACTACTAAACACAATTGCATGAAATTAGCTTCATTAAAAACTGCATAAAGGAACAATTTTTCAGAAGAATGTTTTTCCTAAATCCTTCATATTCCTTATCAAAATGACCATGAAAGATTAACCCAAAATTCTGTTTTGGGAAGAATTAGAAGTTGGCATAAAAGCACATGATCGTGACTTTAAGGGGTCATGAAGGGGTTGCATGATTGTGCACAAGCACGATTTTGACATTGGAGTATCAATTGGAAATGTATGATCATGCTAGTGAGGGTATACTGCTGTTTGACGGTTTTGAACATCCTTCATTCTTTTGACTATAACTTCTTCTGACCTCCAAATGACTTGATTTTAGAACCAACAAACTCATAACACATTTATCTTTTTCTCCACAAAAATATATAGCTATCTGAAGTCATTCGGGAAAGATTTGTTTGATGAACTTAGGATGAAAAATGAGGAAGTGAATTGGAACATTGTCAATGAACATTCTTCAATATTTTGAGTATATCTTGATCTATAGATTTTTAACTGAGTTAATTATTAATTCAGATTAAAGTAGAGTCATATGCATACAACTTTCTTAAAGAAGTATAATTTTAATTCTATCTTTAAACCTTTCAAAATCTGGCTCAAAATTGAGTTTTGATTGAGGCTGTAGTACTACCCGAGATAGAAATCATGTCCTGTTGATATTGAATAAAATGTATTGATAGAAGTCGAATTAGACAAAGGTGTCTTCACAAAAGTTGTATTTTATGCTCTTATCCTTTGATTGGTATAACGTTTATAATTTTTAGATATGGGAATTGAGAGATATGAGTTGTATACTATATAGGGTATGATCATGTACTAGCCAAAAGTTCAAATGTACATAGTATGTGGTATTGTGAGCATAACTCATAGAACATTGAATCAAATTGTATGATTTTAGTGTCATTCGAAACTTAAGACATAGGAGAACAATGTTCCAGAAGGAAGTATTGCTAAATTACTTCACTTTACTGATGACAATAATCATTCAAAGTAGACCCAAAATTATGTTTTTATATAAGTCTGGATTGTTAAATTGAGTATTGATCTATGAATGAATATTGTGACAAGAATAATGATAAGGAACTCAAAATTTTCATGAACATGCATTGTTCATATTCAGTATACGTTAATGTGCATAAATATATTCATATTTGTACAAAATTGTGATATGTGTATGTATGATATGTTTTAGAGGAACATATTGAGCGACATCATCTAGACATTGCCGAGACTTCAAGGTAATAAGCGAAAATGAGCATTTGTGAGTCAACTTGGATGATCTTCGTATAATTGATTGATTTTGTTTAACTTCCAATTATTAAATTGTTGGTGATCTGTTTGTGAATTCTAGAATTTAATAGTCCGAGGAGTTTGATAGTCGGGTATTAGAAGTGTTCTATTTGCATTTGAAATTTGAATGAAATATATTGCAACTGAATTTTGAATACTCAATGAAAGTTGAATGCTGGTCTGAGGTTTGATGAATATAAGATTCTGTCTGTGCAATATAAGTGAATGTTATTCATGGCATATTCTGTTATTGATGCATTTCATAAAATACATGTTCATATAAAGGCATTTTGATTAGAGTAGTTAGTGTGAAAGTGCTATAAGCTTAGTATTCTGCACGTAGAGCTCTACTCTGTGATTTTTGTTTCTGATTGAGCCCAATGGGCCCGTATCTGTTCTATATCTAAAAGGCACTTGATCATAACAAATAATAAAGAATCCAGAGTCTCATGTGCATCTGTATTTGTATATTTATGATTATGAAACATATGCTTGTGAATTCTTTCCGAGGTTGTGATGTTACAGTGATATGTCATGATAATGTGATTGATTGGGTTGTAAAAATTCTAAAGGAAGGTATGTGAAGTGTATGATATTTATTATATCTTATTATGATGTGAAATGTTGTGAATTTGATTGGTTGTATGATATTTTTGTGTGACTTGGAGTGAGATCATTAATGATGGTTCACTCATTGAGTTCACAAAACTCATCCAAAATTGCAACGTGGCTTTTTAGGTTCAGAGGAGATATCCAGTTAGGCTAATTGGCATACAGCCATTGAAATTAGATATGGACTAAAGGTTAGGATTAGTTTGCACCTGCATATGTCTTCAGTGATTTTAGTTTTGAATTATATTTTCGTTAATATTGTCCAATGTGCATGTATAAATTTTAAAGTGTAATATCCATTGTAGGGAGTGTTGTTTGTAATTGAAATAGACCAAATTGACTACTGGGATTTCGATGATATGTATAATGAGAGTTGTAACTCTTGTGATTAAGAAGTCGTACTAAGTTTCCTGTATTGGACTGTTTTAGCATGCCACCCTTATTGTAACACCCCAACTCCCGCCGGACCCGAACCCGATATCGACAGTGATACCCGAGTCCGTGCCCCGCGAGGGTGGCGCGTCACATCACTTAACAATTTAAAAACTCGGTATATAATTTTTTTT
>JANIIA010000010.1:13238765-13249629 GCA_027478495.1 Erythroxylum alaternifolium | reverse complement strand
TGTCATGAATGCATGTACAGATATTTTTATATGCACATATCACTGTTCACAAATGCATGAGCATGAGGTGTGTTGTTCTACTTTCTCTAATTTACCACACTTGGACCAGTTTCTCTGGTCCGACCCGTTCTACGGAACTGGGATGCTACACTAAGTCTCATGAAACCCTTATCTAACAACTCCTTTATTTGTACTTTCAACTCCTTTAACTCTGCTGTAACCATTATGTATTGAGTAATTTAAATCGATTCGATTTCTGGAGGTAAATCTATCCCAAACTCTATTACCTATCTAGGGTAATCTTGGAAGATCCTCTAAAAACACGTCAGGGAACTCTCTAACCACTGGAATATTTCCTAATTAAACCTCATCATTATTTAGTTCAATCATGTAAGCTAGGTATCCCTGGCATCCTTTACAGAGCATTTTACTAGCTACCATGGCTATCACTATAGTAGTGGGAAGAACTTTCTGTATCCTACAAAATATCACCTTTGGTTTTCTTAATCGACTCAACATAACCTCTTTTTTAAAACAATCCACCACCGTTCAATGTGTGGATAACCAATCCATTCTAATAATGACATAAAAATCTCGAATATCTAATTTGATCAAGCTTGTCGAAAACTCCTTACCCTCAACTAGTATTCTACTATCTATAAACACTCTTTCAGCGAAGAGTGAGTTTCTGGCTGGGAGGAAACTGAGATCCTAGTGTCTAACAACTGAGACTCAACACTCAATTTCGCATAAAAATTCATGGATATAAAAGAATGTATAGCGCTGGGATCTAGTACAACATATGCATCATGATCGAAAATAGAAATCATGTCGGTGATTACATCTGGTGTGGCATTAACATTTTGTTGAGTGATTACAAAAACTCAGGCCTATGCGTGGGGTTTAGAGGCTGCTCCCTTACCCACTGAACCTCTGTTGAATGTAATAAAACTCAACCCTCTGGTCTGAGAACCCCAGTCGCCCTATCTGTAACCCCCTCTAGGTTATGGAGGTGGTGAAGATCTAGCCACTGACCTCTCTACGATGACTAAATATGGACAATCTCTAATAAAGTGGCACTTCTAAACACAGTGGAAGCAACTCATCTTATTTCTTCGAGACTCACCAAATGTCATTTTCCACAAGTGGTACACTCTAGTACTGAGGTCCTAGTGTTGCGGGGAGTCTATGGGCCTAATTGGTAACCTAAAAGATCCTTGACTAGACAATCCACCTCTACCACACCTCCTGTGACCCATCCATCTTGATTTATTTCTCTTTGCTAAACCCTAGGATGAACTAGTTGGTGCGTTGCGCTTCTGCTTTGATCTAGAACTCTGAGCGATTACTGTTGCATTTGTCTCCACTTTTATTATAGTTTCAACTAATTCCTCGTAGTGTGTTTGTGAAACCAAAGATAGATGCATTTGCAATCTGGGACTCAATCCTCTAACAAACCTCTTCCATTTTTGCTCCTTACTGTCAGCAACAAACAGAGCATTTTTTGACAAGTTTTGAAAGTCTCTTCTTATAATCCATCACTGATTTCGAACCCTACTCTGGATGGAAAAATTTCTTTACTCTAGCGTCCTTATAACTCTGTGGGTAGAATCTAACTATGAACTCTCTCTGAAGTTCTTCCTATGACACATTCGGATGTCATCTCTTAATGGCTTCCCACCAATCCTTCACCTTATCCTCGAGGAGAGAGGCGGAAAAAATAACTCTTTACTCATCTATGAATCTTACAACTCTATATATCTTCATAACCTAATCTAACCATGTGAGTGCACTCTCGGGATCTCCACTTTCGTCAAAAGTCTTCGCACCTAATTTACAAATGTGCTTAATCGAACATCCTGAAGCTTCCATATTTTGGCTTGGCTATCGCACTTCCACATCGAGTATCTAAGCCATTTGTTCTGTATTAAAATTCACCCTAGCCAGTTTTGTTGGCCCTGATGATTTGGAATATGGCCTCGTTGAGTCTGACATGTGTTCGTCCTTCCGTGCTGCAGGTGCCTCAGGTGCAGGAATTGTTGGAATGGCTCTCTCGAGATGTTCACGGCCTCGTCTGTGCATCGTTCTGTGTATTCAACAAAAATGGAAACATGTAAAACTTTCTATTAATGAAACCATATGCATGTAAATCATAACATTCTATAGGTCACCTCACTTTTAAAACAACGTAAAAACATTAAACCAAAAAGGAGGTAACCTAATTTTAAAAAACAGGCTTCGATACCAACACCAACAGGACCCTATCCTGAAACGACTAGGTAGTCTGCTCGGTACCCCACGATGGCCCTCTAGTCGATATCTGATCTAATTGAAAAGTTTCCATGGAGCTAAGTCTATTGCCCTTTTTATCAAAAAAGCTTTAACTTAATATAAAAATATATATAAGTAGTGGTTTTTTCAATGAACCATTTTATTAAAATATCAAATAGCACAACGATTGTATTTTGACATCCCAAAATTTTCAAAAATTCCTGTAAAAGTTCAAAACACTTCTATAATAACATCAAAATCCCCAATGCAAATTTTGGACTTCAAGTCTACTCATAAGCAATCTCAACAATCACTTCAATAAACTTTAAAAAGCTAAAACATATTCATGCATTGTATTTAAAAACCTTTATAAACATGCATTCTTTACACAAATATACATTCCCAAACATATTAAAAAATATGCAATAGTTCCAAAATATTGACAAGGCAAAAATGCCTTCATAGCAGTACATGACAAAGTTGACTACTCGTGAAGTGGAGTCCTTACTATTGAAGCCCTAAAGTGTGCACATGGAGGTTTTATTTTGAAAACAGAAAGTAGAGTGTTAACTAAACGAGCTCAATAAGTGCTAACATTTCTATGCAAATCATATTTAATAATTTAAACCTCCCTAAAAACAAAGTACGCTTAAGCGTAAAGTCACAGAGTTAGTTCTATATCGCTTATCCGTGACTGGTTAACCAATAGTTATAGAGCTGGTTCTACATTGCTTACTTGTAACTGGTTAACCACTATACATAAGTGATTACGAATCTGGTTCTACATCGTTTACCTGTAATTGGTTAACCATAAGTTACGAAGATGGTTCTACTTCGCTTACCCACAACTGGCTAACTACTAATTACGGAGCTAGTTCTACATTACTTACCTATACTAGATTAACCGTTATACGCTGGTATAATAATATGTATAAAACCTAACGATGTACCATAGGCTAAAAAATCATATTTCCTCTTTATCAACCAATAACATAATTTCAATGTAACTTCAAATCGTATGAAATTCAACTTTTAACTTCAATTCATATATTGCTAAAACATAAGCTTATATTAGCAATATTCACTCGTAATGTATCATTCACATAAAACTCATTACTATACAATTTAAAATCATGTCATCAATATTTTTGCAAAGAATTTATTCATATAAAACAATTAAAATACACTCACTGTTTTGCGAACTTATCGCCAAGCACACTTACGCCTTCGGTGCCTCTCCTTCACCTACAGAAACTGCATTTCGCTTAGGAATTTATATCTAAATTAGGAAATAAGGCATTAAAACTATATAATTTATTTAACTAAATTTGAGATTTGTATTTAATCGGGTAACATGTACACTAATCATATTTTTGCTTTAACTTCTGTAAGCTAATTTATTGTTCTCCGTTTCAAAATCTAACTTCTAAAATTACTTCAATACCATCTTTTTCCCATTCCAACTTATCAATTTCTTTAAAACACCACCTCACCCAATTCATATATGGTAAGTCATATTTTATTTATTTCTAGGGGTTTGTAAAATTTCATAAACATCTAAAAAGGGTCAGATATGATTCGGTAAAAATCAGAAACAAAAACAAACTCAATATAGTACAATTTCTTACCTGTCGTGTCCCCTGCCCAAAATTCATACCTTTAATTTTTCCATAATTTTGATATAGTAAACGTTCAAATTAGGTTTTCAGGTCTTCTATACATTTGTTTTACTGTGTCTCTGGTTTCCATAACATCAAAACCCTAGCCATTTGAACTTTTAAATCATGAATTATGCACCAAAAAACCACAAACTGCTCTAATATAAGGGAAACATAAGGTCACCATTTTCAATCTCAATTTCCATTGTCATTAAGCTAGAATTAGGTTTGATTCTCTTCTAGATATTTTTAGTGTTATGTCTTAAGTTTCATCTCTAATTGGATTCAAACAATTTGGAGGTTTGTAGGTTGAATTATGGTCAAAACAATAGGACTAGTTCAAACGAACATAAGACAAAATTCCATTACACGTTCCTCTCTTGTCATATTCAACCAATTCCATGCAAAGTAATACCAAAAGACAATTGATCTTAAACACATCTATCCCACTTTAAAAACCCCATAAAAATTAGAAATTTAAGCTAGAAAAACTTGCCACTTTTTCCTCAAATCTTTTGGGTATTTGATGAATATTTCAAGATTCCTCCAAATCACCATCAAATTCCATCAAAAACTACACTCTGCTTCCACTTTCCTTCGCCGACATTCACCCTTGACTTCTCTTCTTTTCCCTTTCTTTTTTGGTCTCTCACGTTACTCTCTCATCACTCTCACGATTAACATTTGAAAATGAACATGTCTTACTTTTTATTTCTTATACTCATTTAATAGATTCCATATGTCACCTTCCTATTGGTTCTCTTCTAATGATTCATCAATTGACTAATTTCTTGTAAAAAGACCAAATTGTCCTCTAATGCATTTAATTCACTAACTAATTGAAATAAATCCTAAAAATATTCCACAACCGTCTTATCATCACATTGACTGTAAAATACTATAATTAGGGTCAATATTTATTGATTAGATACTTTAAAATTTTTTTAATGAGCTTAAAATCAATAATACCCATTATTTTCGAAAAACGACATTTTAGTCCTACACTTTTAGAACTCTCAAAATCCATCTGATCGGACTTATTTTTAATCCGTTTTAGTATTATTGGACTCTAATACTTATTTCGAATAATTTTTAATATTTCAGGATTGAGTCCCCAAAAATCACTATTCATCTGAAAATACTATTTACCAAACATAAAATTTATATTCAATGAAAGGAAAGGTTGGGGGTTTTACACTTCAGATCTTTTATCCTTCATCAATATACAAAACAACATAGTTTTGTTATAATGAAAATAATTTGGGCTTTGAGTTGAGGCTTGGGCTCAGAATTCTTAGTCCAAATTCTAAATAAAGGTCCAAATCAAATTTGAAATCTAAAAAAAAAAAAACTTAAGTCCAACCTAAGACTAATCAACTTGAATCCTTTTACCATCCTTGATTTTAAGTTTTTAAAGGGTATTGATAAACATAATTTGCAAGCTAAGATGTTCAATTTGAAAGCATATAATTTTTTTCTTTTTTGTCTTTCTCTCGTGTTGCCCTTTATACATATAGCACAATAAGATTTTGATAAATAAAAACATTGAAAAATCAGCTTACAATTTTCATGTTGATATAATATTTTAGCTCTTTAATGAAGAATTATTAGAATCAATCACAATTAGTATATTTTATACTAAAAATTAATCCTTGTCAAGAAACTAGATGCTTGTAATTTTAAATTTTTTTACCATCCAAAATGTAATTTGAAAACGTTAGCAAACAATTCGTCAATCTTCATATGGCATTGTTAAACTAGAGATAACGGTTTTATAAATATTAAAGTATTTTAAATCTCTTCAAACTAATAGCTTTGCAATTTTGAGTGTCTCGTTGATATATTGAATAACTATAATTGTTTGATGCAATTATGGTTTAAAGTAATGCATAATGTTATGACAAATTAACTTGGTGAAAATAATGAAAGGATAGGACATCACATAACAACAATAAGTAAAGATATCAAGGACAAGAGATTATAAATCTATTTTGGTTGAATGCGTGTCATATATAATACATATAGGTAAGTTGATTAAGATAAATAATAATTTGGAGAATGTGTATTATAATGATCCATACAAAGCTTAAAGAATAGTTTGATTAAGATAAATAATGATGATAAGACAAATGAGATAATTCAAGTGATATTTTAGTATGGTAAGGTAGAGTTATATTTAGAAGATACATATATTCCAATAAAGGAGGTAGAGAAAAATAAGGACAAGAAAGATCTTGTTATTTAGGGTATAAGAATCAAAGGAAAAACTTATATAGATCATTAGCTTTAAATATAAAGAGCTATGAATATTTGATATCCCACATAAAATCAGTGGAATATTGTGTTATTATAAGAGTATGATTACCTAAGTAATAGAGATAGGAAAATTAGTAGCATTGGTCAAGAAAATACTCTTAAGGTTATTGATTAAAAAATAATTATAATAAAGGGACTAATAAAAGATAGTTCACATAAAATATTAACTAATTATAAATGATAAAGTAATGGAGATGGTAAAGAGTTACAATTAAATAATTCATTTTTAAAACTTTAACTTATCAATAAGTGTGTTTTACTCACCAAATCATAAGTTTAAGGTCAAGTGTAGTAAGCTTTTGTTTCTTTTACTAATGCAAATCTCTTACTTACCAAACAAAAAGGAGAGTTACAACTAACTAGATGTAATAATAAGAACAAAAAAGTAAACAAAAGGTGGAGATGAACTTGTCATAGTAGATTAAAATAAAAAGTTTAGTTAACTGTGAAAAAATTATCTTTGATAAAGAAAGTGATTATTTTAATAATAAAAGACTCAAGTGATAAGAAGTTTATATTTGATCAAGGATGATAGAGTCAAAAATATACACAGTTTTGTCTGGTTTGGGAATTTGAAAATATCTAGAATTGTTATTGATGTCAGAGCCTTTAAAAATTATATCTTTATAATTATATTAAAAATAAAAATATCTATTCCATATTGTATTAAATATTTAGTATAATCACAATTAAGAGATTTGGTTCTTTTGGGACTAGGAATAACGTATCAAAACTATTAGACCACGTAACCTATTCAATTATAAATTGTTAAATTTAAACTATTAAGAATTTTCATTATCAAAACAACCTTATTTATATAATTTAATTTATCTAACCAAAAAGAAGGAAAAGATAATGAGAAACTAAGGAGAATTGAAAAGTCAAATTTCAAGTGAGGGGTTATAACCTTTCAAGGACCTTTCTTTATTATACATTT
Source organism: Erythroxylum alaternifolium (assembly GCA_027478495.1). NCBI lineage: Eukaryota > Viridiplantae > Streptophyta > Magnoliopsida > Malpighiales > Erythroxylaceae > Erythroxylum > Erythroxylum alaternifolium. Next base: position 13,242,447 of record JANIIA010000010.1, on the reverse strand, counting down.
TATTGATTATTGTCAACTTGGAATATAGAAATAAGAAGAAAAATGAGTGAAGTTAAATTTTGTAATCATGATGAAAGTTAAACGTCGTACTAGCAGCATACCATAAAATTGTTGCAAGCCTCAACAAAAGATTGAACAACCTAAATTCAATACCCCACACCATATATATAAGTATGTCCAACAAAAGATTTCAAGGTTGGTATCCTAAGTCTAAAGCCAATTATTGCTTTCCAAAAAAAATTTGACTCACACCAGCCAGATGATGCTTAATACAAAGTCTCCATAGCAAAAACAATAGGTTAATACTTTTTAAAACTCTTCACAATAGTAGTGATAAAGAAGAAATGTAAAATTAATAATATGTTGAAACTTGAAACTATAATATGAAATAAAATTAAAATATTTAATAGTTAAAATAAGATAATTTGTTGTACTAATGTCCTCTAAGGGACATATTGGTAAACCAATATTCCCTAGTAGTCAACCAATGTTAACGTGTAACAACCAATATATTTTGTGCATTAAATGCATATTGGTCAACTAGTATGACCTAGTGGTCAATCAATGAGTGAGAACTTGTTTTTATCATGACTAGTTTTTTTCTTTAATAGCTAGTAGGGGTCTTAAAACGTTATAAATATATGTTTTCTTATTTATTCTTACATAAAAAGACATTTGGGTGGCTTGTAAACATATTTTTGAGTGATTACTAAGTATTTGAGCATTCATTATCTCATGTTTAAGTGAGCCTCTTTGGTATTATTAAAGGGGTAAAGTGAGATATCTTGAGTTGCAAAAATCTATTGGAAATTTGTCTATTGTACTTAAGGGTCTTTCAAGTGGCATTAAGGTTTCTCTTCACCGTTAAGGAATATTGTATAAGGGTTCCTACTTGTCAAGAAATGATTGTACAAAGGTTACCATTCACCTTAAAAGAAGAGTCATAGTAGAATTCCAAGAAGACTCTTATGAGTGGACGTAGGCAAGGGTTACTTAATCAATTTATAATTTTTTTACGCTTTTTACATTATTTCTTGAGTGTGTTGTTGAAATTTATTATTTTATATAACGTATTCATCTTTTATAAATTGTTCTTATGAGCAAACTAATTTCGTAAATATTTCTTTTGAAATTTATCAACATCCTATAATCCCCCTCTTATGTGCTATTAAAGGCCTAAAATGTAGTAAGGATAGGTCTCTTCGGTTAATATTATAATGGTATATTTAGGCACATCATCATCTAACCAAGAAGAACAAAATATTATTAGAGTACCCTTCTTTATTGGTAATGATTACTTATATTGGAAAACTAGTGATTTGTTTGAAAGTATAGACCTATGGAATATAGTTTCAAATAACCCCTTTATATCTATGAAAATTGTAAATAACAAATAACTAATTAAACTAAAGGAAGAATGGGAAACTCAATATAAGATATTCTTATTTTATGTATTTGGAATAAATGAATTCAATAGAGTCTCAATGTGTGGAACAAATTTTGAAATTTTTCATACATTATAAATTATGCATTATAGATCAAATCAAGTTAAGGAGAGCAAAGTGAGCATGTTAACCCATCAATAAGAATTTTTTCAAATGAAGTACTAATGAAAGCATTTTTAGTATGTACACAAGATTTGTTGATATTATTAATGCTCTCAAAGTTCTTATAAATACCTATATTAATGTTAAAATGGTAAGAAAGTTACTTAGTCGTTTCTGATGACAAGGAAAACTAGAGTAACAACTATACAAAAAGCTGAGGATCTAATAATACTATATTGAAGGAGCTTATTGGGCCTTTCCTCATATATGAATTGAAAATTTAAGATACGTAAGAAGAAGCAATGCTTTCAAAAAAAGGAATTAGCATTCAAAGTCTCAAGGGAGGAATCAAGTGAAGAAAAGAAATCTAAAAGTGAAAGTGATGATGAAGGCCTCACATTTATCACTGGAAAATTCAAGAATTTTTTAAAGAGAAAGAAATTCTCTAAAACAAAAGACTTTAAGGAAGGAAAAGGTGATTCAAAATGTAAATCCTCTAATATTATTTATTTTGAATGTAGTCAATCATATGATCATAATATCCTTTATCAAAAATAATGACAAGTATGAGAGAAAACAATAAGAAGGAGAAGAAGGATAAAAACAAGCAAAAAGGACTTAAAGCCTTAAAATGTGATGACATAAGTGAATCTAAAAATGTGCATTTGGAAGGAGAAATAACTTACAAATGCTTTTTAACTAAGGACAACGATGAGTTAATATCCAACTCTAATTCGTGTGATAATGTGATTTGACATATGATAAAATAATCGAAAGATTGGAAATCTTGAAAAAAAGAAAAAATATTTTCCAAACTCAAGATTTCAAAAACACTTGGATACATGCATAAATGACAATGACAATGAAAAGATGAAAAGTGGATTGCATATCATTAAAACATCTAGAAAAGTGATCATTGATGATAATCATACATTAGATGCATTAAAGCATAAAAAATGAGACATTGGTAAAGAAGATCAGTGTTCTTAATGATACATTAAATTCAATAAAGGGAGTGAAAATTTAGAAAACATGCTAGAAGCTTAAAAGAATTTCAATAATAAGGCATAATATTGGGTACACTTGTGGGAGTGTAGCTAACATCAATACTATATTTCTTAAGGGAGAACATAGAGATACCAATAACTAAGCAAACAAATGCACGTAAAATTTACATTAGGCACATCCTAAAATCAAGCCCCATGATTTCATATATAAATTTATACCTAGGTAGAGGGTTTATTACTTTTATGGAAAGAATGGGCATAGCTTCTATGATAACATACAAACTTGCTCACCCCTTTTTAGGTCTTAAAGAAGTATATATCAAGCCTCCACTTATAGTAGGCTTGAAAATTTTGGTTGAAAGATGAAGGAGAGTAATAATCAAGGACCCAAGCTCATTTGGGTGCTTGAAACAAATTGAATTCCTTATTTTGTAAGGTTATAAGAAAAAGAATAACAAATGGTATGTAATAATGATGTTAGTCATAGAATTTAATATTTTTTAAAGAGTTTGTGCATTTTATTTTAATGAACTCTTGTATCTAAGAGAAGTCATGAAGAAAGCGGTTTAGGTATATTTAAGGGTTCAAAAAATGTCTTATAAGAAAACAAGAATGCTCATCAAGGAAAATAAGAAGGATTAGAAGCTTTCAATGGACAGAAATTCAAGAAGAATCATCCTCCAAAATAAATCATAAGTGATGTTCAAAATAAGACAATTATTTAATCTCATTTTAGAAATATTTCATTGAACTAAAGGCTATATGTAACACCCCATTCCCAATTGACATATGCATATGTGTCCATCAGATACACGTGTACATGCCTGTCAGAAATGACATTTTAACTATCTCACCTTCACTCTACATAACATGGCATCACACACTAAACCATCAATCATACATTTTCTAAACTCAAGAAATTTTCACATTAATTAAAATACATAATTTACATCGTTTCATACAACACAATGTCATCCCAGGTTTATAACATCATCATATGAACTTAAACAACTCAGTACACACCAAATACAATAAACATGAATAAACCATGAATCACACATTTTCTAAACTCAAGAAATTTTCACATTAATCAAAATACATAATTTACATCGTTTCATACAACACAAT
>JANIIA010000010.1:13197662-13229236 GCA_027478495.1 Erythroxylum alaternifolium | reverse complement strand
ATACTGTACTTATTTGTTTTTATAACTGAATTACTTATATATTATTTTGGAATCGATACATTAGGATTAATAAAGTGGTTAATTCATTTTAAGATTAATATAAATACATATATGCATAATGTATATATTATGTAAATATGAAAATAAAATAAAAAGTTTAAATTGAGTTAATTGACTTATTTACAGAGAATAATTATGACAACATTATCATTGCTACATATTTTTAATAAATATAAATTGGTTTGTATTTTATATAAATATTTTTGTATAATTTATGGGTAATTTCATCTTACATTTTACTATAATTGATTATATTATAATTTATAATTTATGAAATTAAAAAAATACAACTACAATTTTTTAGAAGTCTTTAAAAAATTTTAAAAATATATTAGAAGGTCGGGCCGATTAAGGCCCGATGGGCTGTCGGCCTACCCACGAGCCATGGGCCATTTTTAGCTTGCCTGAGCCTAGCAAATGGCTGACCCATTCAAACCAGTGCAGGATGGGGCGGTAAAAATTTTCTAAAGGTCGGGCCGGCCGGTTGACATCCCTATTGGATTTTAGTGTATAATAGGTTAGTTAAGTGGAAGTTGGTGGCAGTTCCAAAGTGCTCTAACAGTGGCAGCAGGAGGAAGAAAAACCTTAATTCTATTATTCTTTTGGAACAAATAAAGGCTATGTGTGAATCTTCTCTAATTGGTTTGTAAATAACATGGAATTATTTTTCAAAAGCTAAAGTTTGTTTGATAAAACCTTAAAGTAGTTTAGTTAGTAGACTGATGGCCAATAACTACTGAATAAAGTGTTGGTTTATGGCGTACATTTATTCAATTAGTTGTAGTTTAGTAACATAATTATTTACATATATTCTTTATCGTATATACATTTAGATGTATTTGATAAAGTCCATAGGATAAATATACATTGTAAATAAAATTATAATGAGATTATAATTATCATATCTATATTACATTTATATATTATTTATAAATTATTCATAATTATTATTCTATTGAAACCATACACCAATGAAGCACAAAAGACTAGCACACATTATGTTTCTTTCTTATGGAAGAAGCTGTCGATCTCATAGACTAAAACATATACTTAAACAAATGTATGAGTGTTTATTAAAGAACAAGTTCACTGAACTGATTATATATGATAATTCTATTTGGAATATTACTTGTATGTCTATGAAAATTCTTATTGTGATGATTGTATAAGTGATACTTTAGTTTGAGATACCCAATGTATCTTATATAAGGATTGTTATGATTTAATACTACTTATGACCTATTCTGGTCAACAATAGCTCAGTCGGTAATCATTTGATATAACATGAACTATATAGCAATAGATGAGTGATCAATATAAGATTCATCACACTAAAGTGTTTAAGAAAAATACTCTATGGTTTTTTATTATTATTAATTTAAGAAATCCTAGATCATGGTGAAATGTCACTTTAAAAATGGTTCTTAAATGTCATTAATTGAATCAATTACTAATGGTAGAGAACTAACATGATAGACTCAAATATAGTTGACATCAATTATATGCTTTATGTATAATCAGAAAATTGTGGATGAAAAAAATAATTTATACAAAAAAAATTATGCATAGAAAGATTAGTCAAAATTACTTTGACATTTGTAAATATTTGGGTAGTTATAACGTATTGTTAGATATCAATCTTGATATATGGATATCAATGATTTAATTAGAGAATTAAAAATAAATCAAAGGAGTATAATTTATCTAATCTTAAATATGATTTATGCTTATAATTTATATCCATTGTTAACATATTTTAAAACCCTATGAGTTACAGATAAAGAATGAGTTGAAGAGATCTTTAAGCAGAAAGAGTCATAAGCTGCCATCAGCCGCTGATAAGTTGTGTGCCCAAATAAAGCAAAATAAAATTTCGTAATATGTTGACCCAAGACATCTGTATCGCTCACCCAAGTATCATTCACCTTCAATCCCAAGATTAAATTTTGATGCCGACCCAAGACATCTGCACTCAAAGCAAATAAGCGATAACCCTTCATATTTAATAAAGACGTCTTTCCTTTCATCCTTTAACTTTGGTTTTAATGGCTTAGACAGATCTAGTTCCACACATACAGTAGTAAATCTTCCTCGCATGTCGTCTTCAATAATGTGATCAATCTTGATGAGGCGACCCACCTTCTTGCCCATTTTCTTAAGCGCAATCAAATTAAAATACTCTACGAGAATGTTGGGAAATATGATCCAAGTAGTAATCTGCTCAATTTGGTCTGAACTCGGTATAAAATTAGGCTTCCATTGACTAAAGGTTAAGTAGTGGCCCCCGATGAGCTACGACCCTCCTTCCAAAATGTGTTCATAATCAGCTTTCTTTTGGAAGCGGATAATAAAGTAATCGTGCGCTAAGTCAGTGACTCTGTAATCCCCTTCCAGTTTCCACAGGTGAGGAATCCGAGCAGACAAAGTAGAATAACCGAAGACTTTCCCCATTAAATTGACAATCAGGGCATTCCTCCATGGTTTACGCATGGCCTCCTTCTCCTCTTTGGAAAAGAAAATGCAATCATCATCGCCATCCCCCATGGCTTCAGAATTAGATTTAGCGTCTCCGTAAAATATGCCTTGATGTGGGTCAGAGGTTGCCTAATCCACCCAGTTCCCAGCCTTAGATTTGGTAGCGTCTTTCACCATATCTGAGAAAGATGGTGCCCCTGCCACTGCCCCTGTGACAGGTTCTTGATCAGAGTCCCTAGGATCACCAGCTAGTGGGTATCGCCATCGTTTGGACATTTTTCTAATTCACCAGAGAGCATTCTCAATAAGAAGTGTGTTTTGTGTTAAAGGTTCTATTGTCCCCATTCTCATGAACTTCTGCGTATTCCTCTTCATCATGTTTCTAGGTTATGTGCATGCTGTTATGGAATCAAAAGATGTGCATCTTGTTATGGTGGATTTCACATATAGGTCCCCACAAGTTCAGATGATTAATGAAAAGAGAAAAAGAAATCGCAATAGGTCCCACATGCAAATAAGTGATGGGTCCCACATGTTCAATGCTGAGTTATGATTTTAATCAGTTTGTTAAAAGAAAACTGGCAGCATTTTAGGAATTAGCCAGTTTTTTATCATAAAGGTATACAAACTGGACCGAAAATCAAGCCGATTTGTATTTATTCTAGTCAAATCGGCCAGTTTGATATGGATTTTAGAACACTGAATAAAAGGTTTAAAAGCGTTACAATTAGATTATGATGGATAAACTAATATAATGAGATTGTATCAATTATTTTTCTTAATGTGATTAGGACTAGTAATTAAATTGATTCACATTTAAATTTTAGAAAAGTTGTTTGTAAAATTAAAATTAATTATTTTAAATAAAATTGAAATTAATTAATTAGACTCCTCAAAATTAAGAAATGTATTTTTGTAAGTAATTAATAAAGGCATTCTTAATCAAAATTTATTTATTTCAAGTTGATTAAAATAAATTGAATTTGTGATTTTATTTGTTTAGAGAATTATTATTCTTTTTATTTAGAAATAGTTTCTTTATTTATGACTTTTATTTATTAGTTAATTAAGGAGCTTATTTTAATATTTTTAAATAATTTTCTAACTTATTAAAGAAAATTTTTTAATTAGTTAAGAAATCAAACTCTATATAAATAATGTAAAGAAAATTTTTAATTAAATTAAAAGGTTTAGTAACAAAGTTTTAGAGGTATGTTAATATCATATAGATGACAAAATGTAATAATATTTTGAGTTGACTAATATCTCATAAACTTTAATAGCATTGAAGACGTATATTAACACCATGATAGCATAATCTAAGAGGTTGCAAGAAGTAGAGCTAAAAGGTATAGTATATTGATGAAATTGTTCTACTTATTTTAGCCTAAAAAAATCATAAACATGACTACAACTGAAGGCATTTGTTATAGAATGAAAATAGTTATCATTAGAAGAAATGATTGCATGACTTTTCCTGCTTGTACAAAGTATAATAGAGATCATATATATTTCTAATTCTTACTTATGAGTATTTAATATTGAATTTAGATCCAACACTATTACAATTTTTAAGACATGACAAGAAATAAAATGTTGAGCAAGAGTAGTTGATTAAGATTTATACAAATATTTTATATTTATTGGGCCAAGGTAGATTTATGTTTAACGTAAGTGACAAAATTACAAAGTTAGATAACTAAAACTATTCTTTTATGCCATGTTGGTTATCATTAAGTTACATACAAGGATATATGTATCCTTTTTAATTATGAATAATATGAAACTTGTGAAACTTATTAAGTTGAATAATAACCAAATCAACCTTTAGAGAAAGGATGATGATAGTATTGAATTGTTAAATCTTATACATATGATATTTTAGATGTAATAACAATTTATAAAAGGATAATAATTATATTTCATTATACTACTAATGACTTTATGTGTTATATTCATATTATTAGATGAAATATTGAATTAAAAATTTGAAAAGTTTAATGTGTTTAAATCTAAATAAAAAATAATCATTGGGAATGCTAAATCACTTCGTTAAGATTTATGTAATAAGATATAAATTTTTTAGTTACCCATAGGGAATGAGATTCTATAATGAATATCTTCATAAGAAAATTCCATAATAGTATGGATTTATGTAAGGAGGAAAGTAAATATGGGATATTGTATGGTGTAATATTAATTACTTTTATATTTATGCCTAGTACAATTACCTACCCTTAGTAATTGTATATAGAGACATATTACTCAGAGAGAGAACAATAATTTGTATTTTCAATTATTAAAAATATAATTTTCCAAGAACAATTCATAATATATATGAAAAGATAACAACCTATTATACTCTAAGTGCGTAGATAATATACTAAAGGTATTTAGTATTTGAGATATTTGATACTTGTAAAGTATTAAAGATATCTATTATTTTATGTATAAGTTGATATTTGAGTTCAATGTTATAAGAATATTAACTTTAAAAGTAAATTCTAGTTAAGGTATATTTTATTTGGAATAATATTATTTTGAGATTGGAAAGGTTCCAATGTAGCATTAATTGCTAATAAAGCCAAAAACATTTATCATTTAATAGAAATGATTACTTGGATGAGAAATTCTTTAATGAACTTGGTATAGTTCCTTGTATTATTCAGACAGTAATGTACTGTAGAACATTAGAGCCATTAGGCATGCAAAAGAAGCTAATATCTCATCAAAGATCTAATTATGTATTTAGGTAGTTTTGTCGAAGTATGGGAAAAGATTGATCGACTTATTATTCTTAAAACAAATATAGTGGGGTGTTTTGATAACATAGATAATGCCTTATTAAATTCCATGGTGGAATTGCGTATATAAGAGGGGAATCCAAGCATTTGCAATCAACTATTATATCTGCTTTTGTTTAAAAACATCTATAAGAGATAAAGAGGGCAATTCTTTTTAGAATTCCTATGGAATCAAACTAAAGTGCTAACGCCCCTTTATCGATACCTTCTTTTTGATATTGATATTGATGCACTTTTCTAAATTATGAAGATAAATGATGATATGCTAATCTCTACTCTATAGATCTCACAAGTAAGTGCACTTATGAAACTATAGTATAATGTCAGTGAATATCAAGGATTAATCCCACATGGACTATAAGTATTAGTAATAAATTCTTTTCTATTATCTAACTAGTGAATAAGATGATGGTATAATTAAAATTAAACACAATAATGAATCAGAACACGAATAATAGTAAGATTAATTAATATTAAATAACCTACCTAGGTAATGATTCCCTTTAAGATTTCTTAAGTATTATCCCTTTACCATTTAATTCCATTATTGATCATTGGATTGTGAAAATTCTTGTCTTATATTAATATCTTTCTTAAGACTATTGACAACTAATCTTTAGTTAATTAATTGAAGCCTTTTTCTTGTTAAAATCCCTAAGATTGCATTACTCATTTCGTGAATTTCACTATTAGGTTTGACTCAAATCTTGAGGATTTATGTCGACCTATCTTTAAGTTTGAATACAACTCTTTCCAATTATGGTAGATCTATTTATACAAAAGGATTTCTCAATATCAATCATATAAACTTAAACATTGAATTAATAATAAAAATGCATAATTGAATTGTTATGAATCAAAAAATCAAATTGAATTATATAAAAGATTCAAATCAAAATATCTATAACTTAAGGTTCATCATATCTAGAAACTAAACAAACTTAGTTCATAAATGTAGAAAACAATACAAACATCAAAAGTTCAAAAGCATAATTAAAAAGAAAAAAAATCCATAGGATATATATATATAAACAAGAAACTTTGATGAAAGGTTTCGCTCCATTGGATATCTAAAGTAATATTTATATTCTCTTCATCCTAGGTTCATAATTGAGTCAACTCTAATTTTTGTGTCTATTGAGTCAACTCTAATTTTTGTGTCTAACTCTATCTTTAATTGCTTCTCCTTCATCTCCTCGTCATAATTACCTTTTATGTTGCGAAATTAGGGTTTTTGGAATATATACAATCAATACCTTAAAATCTCAAATTAACACATTTGTGATCCTCCATGGAAGTCAAGTATTGTTCAATGGCTACAACCAATTGTAAGTTGAAATGGCTTAAAGATTTAATTAAGTCATCGGGTGTTCCATATAGTTGACAAAACATATTTACGTCAACTACCACTTTGTTGGTGATGAGAGATAATGCGAAAACATTTCCACATCTTATATTCAAACCATGAATCAATCAGCTGACATTTTGACCAAGGCATTAGGACGACAATAGTTTATGTACTTTCTTGACAAGATGGGTATTCAGAACATTCATACTCCAATTTTAGGGAGATTGTTAGTCAATTGTATAGTGTCCACTTTAGGAACATAAATTAGGTGTCAATTTTTTTAGGTGTAGTATAGGAAACAAATTATTCTTGGTATATGTGTAGGACGTTGATTGCTCCACTTTAGGCGAAGGATAGGAAGGCATAGCTGTATATATTGATGTACATAAAGTTGTATTGGGAATCAATAATAATCAAATTTCAGTATACCATAACACTATGAAATTCTCACCATATGAATAAATATTATTCCTTCTAGTTTTATTGAAGGAAGAAAAACACATAATAAGCACATTATTCCCATTTCTAGCTTCGAGATATAGAAATCTTAGATGTGGAAGAGAAGGTAGGCGTAACGAGTTTCTAAGGCTTGCGGTTGATCCATTTGGAGATTGAGAAATGAAACTTCTTGCTAGAGAGGGCTTCACTCTTGTAAGGCTCTTTTGAGGCATTACAGGATAAGATTGGCGTAGATTTTGGAGTACGTTACATCCCAACTACTCTCCATAACAACATCACTTTAATGGACAACATTGTCACTTCCTTCTCCTTCAAGTATCTCAAGGTGAGCTACTGAGCTGCTCATTCACAAAATAACAATGAATGATGAAGAAAGGAAAGAGAGAGGTTTAGTGAAGAGGAAAACGAAAACTAAATACATAGAAAAAGATAGGTTAAAGAAAACTTGATTTTTTTTTCTATCTTGAAAACCAATTACGACAATAGAAGAAAAAAAAAATTTCATGTTCTGTTTTATGGTTTTCTTATTTTTGAAAAGAAGAAACCAAAACAACTTCCATTTTTAAATATTTATTGAACAATAGGATTTTTAAATATCCTATTATTCCCCCATTCCCCTCTTACATTATATATATTTATCAAATCCCTAAAACATTTACTTCTAAGTGTAGAATGATCTCGTTTGGTATTTAAGAAGCAGAAGCATAAGGAGCTTAATCTCTTCACTTGAATAATGAATTTGATAGTGATAACCAACAAGCACTAGGGCTTGTCCAACAACTCCACAATACAAGAACCTCCAAATAAAAGTTTACTTCCTTTTTTAGACTTTAGCCTTGACATCATTCTCTTGCATAACAGAATTAAAACTACCAACCATGTCTCGATCTCTTGTGATTAAATTAACCTCGATCTTGTCCTAAACCGTTTTCTGTTAAGGATATATTTCCTTATTTGCAACTTCTTATATGCTGCTATCTTTTTTTACCTCCAAAAGAACACCTCGTACCTTTCATGAACAAGACTTTTGTCTCCTCATGTTCCCTCTCTCTAATTACTTGCATTAGCGAATTACCAGGAAAAAAAAACCAAGTTTTGTGCAATTTTTTGTGATTATTCTCCTCCTTAGGAAGCCAATATTGTTTGTCTCTTTTCGTAAGTTAAAATAACAATGGATCCAGCGGAGCTCCGCAGGGTTTTTCAAATGTTTGATAAAAACGGAGACGGCAAGATCACAAGGAAAGAGCTAAGTGACTCGCTACAAAACTTGGGAATCTACATACCCCACAAGGACTTGGTTCAAATGATCGAAAAGATAGACGTGAACGGGGATGGTTTCGTAGACATCGAGGAATTCGGGGCATTATACCAAACAATAATGGGCGAGAGGGACGAGGAGGAGGACATGAGAGAAGCATTCAACGTTTTCGATCGAAACGGAGATGGGTTCATCACCGTAGAAGAGTTGAGATCGGTTCTGGCTTCGCTTGGTCTGAAACAAGGAAGAACTACAGAGGATTGCAAGAGAATGATAAAGAAAGTAGACGTGGATGGCGATGGGATGGTGAACTTCAAGGAATTTAAGCAGATGATGAAAGGTGGTGGATTTGCTGCTCTAGGTTCAATTTAAATTATTGCATCTTTTGATGTGAGAGATGAAGAACAGAATGCTTAATCGTATTCATACTTTTGGATATGCGTAATACGGGGAGAGGAAGCCTTGTGCATGCATGCTTGCGAGAGGAGAGATTGTATTATTCAAATTCTTCGACTGATTCATGACAAAATGCAATGCGGTGTCAAAACTTGTTCTGATGCTTTAAACTGCACTCGATTTGCTTTGTTTTTATCGTTTTCAATTCACGTTGAATTTTACTATATTAGGCTTAATTTATTTTCCTCATATCCAATTTTATTTATTTACTTCATAATTTTATTTTATTTTTAATTACAGATAAGTATCCACATTATAGTTTAATTAATTTCCAATAATGACTAATTTTTAATTATATTTTATGTATATTTATTTTAAATTCGAATTTATTAGGATATTTTTATTAATTAAAAGAAAGAGTGTAAACGTGAAAAAGATGAAATCATACAAACAATTGAAAATTTTGACACTTAAATATTCTATAAGGTTTTGAGGAAATAATTTTTGAAAATTGATTAAAAGAAACAAGAAAAAAAGAAGAGAAGTTAGAAAATCTGTTAACTTTTAGATCAAGGGAAAGATCCTTGAATCATAAAGGGAAATTGGTTTGTTTGGTTTTTTTTAATCCATAAGAAAAACCTAAAATAATATCAATGCAAAAAAGGTCTCACGAAGACCAGATCCTCTGTTCTAATAACTCTATTCTAATCTTGTTTTGCGCCTAATATGACATCGTTTTGTAGGTTCTGTATATAATATGATGTAGTTTTTACTACAAAATGACATTATATTGAGTGTTGCAAGATAGGGTTGGAATAAAAAAATGAAAATAAAGGATTTGAACTCGATCTCACAAACCTTAAAACATGTTACCCAAGTAAGAATGTCAATTTAAACCCGACTAGTCTCGACCCAATTTTGGCAAGAGGTAAGCATTTTAAACTTTTTTTTAAAAATATAAAATTAGACCGACCTATTGACATTCCTAAATCCAAGTCGGCAGCTGATTTGTATAATTCCTCCGTCATTATTCAAGCTAAGTCATTCTCATCGTCAGTCCCTCTTAATGACTCTCCATCTCAATTTCTCCATTTATATGTAGCCTCATTTATACCTCCAGTGTCATTCCCAATGACTTGATGCATTCTTGATGTCTTTCATACTCGTAAATGAAAGTTAACAAAGTAGACTCTGTGATCTCCTGTTCCAATTATGATGTTCATATTATGTTCTATTAAATCTCATCCACACATTTATGTGAACCTTATATAAATGTATGGATGAGATTTAATAGAATACGGTTGGAACACTGTAATTGAAATAAAGGATTTGTCGTGCTCATCACAACCCACTCCTCCTTTCAATTTGTCTGGTCCTCTCTTTGATTTCTTAATTATTGTAGGAAGCCATAGTTCTCAACGTTTACACTACTAGGTGGTTATTGGTCTTCTATTTTATCTTATTTTTTTTCACACAACCCAGATAACGTTGAAATAATTTTGTGGGCAAATTCAACAATTTAGACTCTAAAGTTTACATTAAAATCTAAATTAGACCCTAATATTTTGGAACATTCAAAATAAACTTTAATATTTGTAAAACGTTCAAAATAGCCCCTAAATTGACGAAATAACTAATGAAAATGTTGAAAATACCCCTAAAGTGACGAAATAACTAATGGAATTAAGCCTTTTATTTCATTTTATCAGGGGCTGTTTTGAACATTTTTTTAAATGTTGGGCTTAGGTTGGCCCAACATTCACACCTACTTATATAGGCTTACATGCTTTAGTCCTATGTAAGAGTCAAATAGTCCAAGAATGTTAAGTCTAGTTAAACTGTAATTTAATTATATAAAGAGTTATAATTATAATTAAACACTAATAGAGGTACCTAGTAAAGATTGTGCCAACTCTAATAAAGGTAGGTAGAGTTCAATTTTAAGATGGCATATGAAAGCAAGATGCCCAAATTTAAGTTCTTAGAACCATTCTGATTAAGAAATTAGTGATTTCTCTGTATAATCAGCACTCTTCAGCTTTACTAACTTAATTATCAAGATGTGTTTACTAGAAACATCTTCAACTTGTTAATATTTATTTTTGTAGGCTTTTCTAGTTGAGATTAGCACATTAGACAATATTGAATTCAATATACATCACTAGGTTTTTTTCTTTCTCTTTGATTGCTTAAGCTTTTATTTATCTATTTTTAACCTAGCAATATTTTAAAATGCTTTAACTTTTGATTAGGTCATTGTTTTCCAATTTTTGACCTAACAAGTTTTCTCTCTTTCTTTTCAAAGAAATTTCTATTTAGCTTCTAGTTCTTTCTAATTTTTAGTTCTCAATTTTTTCATGCTCTCACTTTTGACTAGGTAATGTTTCATCAACTTTTCAACCTAGCGAAATTTTCTTTCTATGCACTAACTTTTGCCTATGTTACAAATGTTAGAGTTTTTTGCCTTAGTAAACTTTTATTAGGAATCTTTAATATTTTAATAACATCTTCCAATTTATTAAAGTGAAACCTCTTTCCATAATAAATCAACAATGCTTTTCTAAAACATTTACTCTATCTTTTATGATTTTTATATTTTAGAGGAAATAAGTCATCAGTATCTTTTTTCCTAAACAAACTCTCTACCTAGGTATGAATGGTATGTCTATTTCTAAATCGTTGAATTTAATCATTGTGTGCTTTAATAATCTCCATCACATATAGTTATCAACTTTCCAATATTTTAAAATTTTGACCATAATTTTATTTCTTTAAATCATTAGTATCACTTATAAGCAATCTATGTATTTTCATTAGGGTTTGTCACCACTATCATGCTTTGAATTTTATAAGTCTTTTATTTATAATACTGAAGCATTTTTCTAAATGAAATAAATTGACTTTCACATACAATCATTTTCTTAATATCAAAATTATATGGCCTAAGAAAGATACGAGTATGTCAAGGAATAATAGACCAAATGGAAAAAAGTGTTATTAATGAGATACTTTAGTCTTTAAATTTTGTATCATTTAAATGTGTATACATATATTCGACATTAGCTCAAGTAATCATAAAATTGACTTGTAGGAAGATATCAAATACCATTCATAAGGCATTTAATAACAGAGGAGCATCCAAGCATTCATTAGCCAGTCATCCTTCATAACATTCAAAGTTAACAATTGAATAGCAAAACCATTCATTAAAAAAAAATCAGAACTAAAACATGCTGAATTTAAATGAATTGCTCAAATTTATGAAAGGCCTATGTTAGTAAACACATGTTCCATAGACCTAGCAATAAATGAAATAGATAATAAATGGAAAGGTAAGCAAATAATGCTAGAAAAATGACATGTGTCTCCTTTTCTAACTTTGAGTCCACTAAATTTAGTTTAACATATCAATGGATTGCATTGTCGTTTATTTCATTACCTTCCAATTTTAGTCACTCATGATTAAGAAAATATGTAACTTTATCCTAAAAAGGAATGCATGCTCTAATTGACGTTAGGAGAGAACTAAGGAAGTGGAGGACCAATTAACACTCTCTCTTTTTATTTACCCTTCCTTTGATTATTAGACCTTATATGGTGGTGAGTGACTATATCCACTTTGTTTACTTCCTCTTCCTTCTTCTTTTAGAATGACTTCTTAGTAGGTTCCTAGATCGTTATTTCAACCTTTTCCTTTCTAGTTCTATTGTCTAAAACCTCATATTTACTTGCCAGCTAATTAGAGAGGTGATTTGAGAAATATTATAACTTATTATAATATAGGTTATTTAACATTTTCAAGTACTTGATGACAACTTCCTTTTCTGAGAAGGAAGTACTTCCTCCTCCTTTCTACCCTTACTTCTTACATACCTTTCTAAATTCCTAGTTGATTTCTTCTTTATTTAAAGAGGTCCTCTTAAGTTACTACAGTGTCTTAGTTTAACCCATACTAAGTTAAGAATGAGTTCAGAAGTCCTCTAGAATTTAACAATTGATTGTTCCATATTAAGAAATCACTGTAATTTTATTCTATTAAGGTTCTTTAATAAATAGTAGAACAACAAGTTTTCATTATCAATATATGTTGTTAAACTTACTAAGTTAAATGAACTTAATTTTAAGTCTTAATTCCCATCACACTCGCCAATTTTGGGAATTTAAATATTGGAGGCAATTGAATACTTGGTAATAAATTAAACTAAGGATGTAAAATTATTTTTATCATCTATTTATATTTTAGTTCATATTTATCCATTTTATCATCTACAACTCCTTTGTCAACTTACCTTGTCACTTTAATTTTCATATGTCATAGAAAGAAGGTTCACAAATAAGTGATGGCTTTAAAACTGCTAATATTATTATTGAGGGAAACAATATAGAATGAGTTAAGTATGATGCCCCCATTTCTGGCATAGGACATATAGACACAACTTGCACCAAGTAAGAAGATATTGACAAATCATAGTATACCAACATTGAAGGAAACCGGTAAGCAAATGATGGTGAAAACTAATAAGTCCATATTGGTAGGAATTGGTAAGTCAAATAGAGGAGGTGGTGTATGATCGACGGTTTACGCGTGCTAAGTTTTAAATTTATAACCTCAATATATTTGCAAATGCTCGGGTCGTTCGTGTAGTACCTAAGTTATCGTTCCTACGTGGATGGGTAATCTAGTCCTAAACTCTAAGGCTGAACTAAATCGTAACAACTTAAAATAAACTACTAATGTAGAAAATTAATAAATTAAACAATCAATTACGAGAATTAAATTTCAGAAATATAAAAAATAGCTAATCACACAACCAAATCAAGAGTTAACCTAGGAACTACCAATTGAGAGAAAGGACATTTTAATTTGAAATTAATGAAAATCTATTCAATTATGCGGTTACCGAATTATTGGGTTTAGACGGTCCTAGGGTGGATTACTCTCTCTCGAGTTATAATCTTTAAACCCTAATTAATAATCCTTAATTTAAATTATGGAATTGAGATCTCTCGACTCATAATTGACCCAAAACTTAAATTAGTTCTAAAATTGTCTATTAATCTACCGAACCTATGCTCGATCTCTCGTTACACGATTTCACTGGTTTGATTCAATTCTTATCTATCAAATTACCTAACTCTCATTAACCCGATTTGATGATATTCACTTGGCTCACCCTCTCAGTTTATTGTTGAATTATTAAGAATAAATATTGATTCAAAAAATAACTCAAATAAAAACGCATTAAATAAGATTTCATTAAAATCAAAGACAAAATCCCGAAGGTGAGTGAAGATAATAATCAACATTTGACATAACCTATTCTCAACAATTATCTCAATTTCATACATCAATAAAACTGAAATAAATTGGAAAAATACGCTCGGAATGGATCAATGGAGGCATCGATAGAGGTAAACCAACTATTCCCGGAAGTACTTCACATCAAGCTTCGTCTTTGTGTTTCTCTTTCTTCATGTCCTTCCTCAATCTCTTGATAACTCTTTTCGAAAGCTATCTCCAAGGCTGATTCTTCGGTCCTTTAATGTTGTATTTATAGTTTGGAAACCCTAGGGTTGATGCGGGTTGAAACGGTTCACAAAATCTCGCAAAACTTGAGTTTTTATGTCAGCCCGATGCAAGTCATGATCGTGGCCCTACCCGCCATGATTGTGGCCAACACCTAACCCTCTCTGTTACAATCGTGGCCTAAAGTGCACGATCGTGGCATGGTTTAGAGCTCTACATGGCATGATCGTGACCAGAGTCTTGTTGGTTCGTCCATTTATGTCACGATCGTGGCCTGTTGTGCCATGATCATAAGCCATAGTTTTGACCCGAAACTCTTTGAAACTTCCCATTCTTTGCTGTTTACCCTGAAACACTAACAAACACATCAAGATACCTAAAAAATATAACATTTAAGCTCAAAGACTTATAACTAACCCATAAATACACTTAAACACATAAAGTAACACAATTAACATCTAAACACACACTAAACCCTTAAATTAATACTTGATACATAACAAATTAAACCCTAAAACTCAATGCAAATCATAATTATCAACATCCCCACACTTAAACGTTTACTTGTCCTCAAGCAAACAAAACAACAGTAAATAATAAACATGACAAACACGTAACACACAATGTAGTAATGAGGCAACGGCTTCAACTTTGTGAAATAAATTTAATCTTAAACATAATCATTCAAGTTATTTCAAATCATTAACAAGCAAAATCTATGTCTAGGGTCTTTAACCTAAATATATAAGTTAACCGAGATCTATGTGTTAGTTTATTTATTCTTTTAAATTGCACACACACATTAATAATTCTTTGGCCATTCGGACTCTGTAACTGCTCCTAAGTATGTTTTCATGAAAAGTCAAGCTATTACAATTTTGGTAGTTTTTTTCATTTATTGAACATAGACTTAGTCTTTTTTTATGCAACTAAGCCATGTTTTTGTTAAGATGCTTGGTTGTAACGTCATTATAGCCTTTTGATGTGCGTGTCGATCTGGTTACTTAGCTATATCATGTTTTCAACTGGTTATTAGCTCTACTTATAATTCGAAGGCCAACGGAATAGTTATTTATGAAACAAACTTTTGTTTATTTGTTTGTTTGTTTTTTATTACCTACCTTATTGTTTTTGCTATTCGTTTCTATAAAAAAATACTAGTAAAGTTAATTAAGTTAAAAGGCCTCAAACTATGAATGAATGTGACAATTTAGAGGGTGCCAAACTTATACTAAATCCTAATTAAGTTGTATATTTATCCAAAGGTCCCAATTCACTAATTTCGTGAGCTAATGATTATTCACAACCTATTAGATTATGTTTAAAATTAAATAAATTTCAATCCATCTAAGCTTTTGACACATTTAAACAATTCATACAGTGCAATCTAATAAATATCATATAATATGCAAAATCACATACAAAACAAAAACACATAACCCTCCCGACACTTGAACAACACATTGTCCTTAATGTGAGCCGAGAACACAAAAAAACCAGGGGAAATAAAACACAATATATGAAAAAAATCAGAAGAAAATACTAACAAAAATGAAACACGAAACTGTCATGTTGACTGAGATGCTGATGGTGATGAAGGAAAAGATCACTTGTGCTTGATGCCCATGATTACTGCCCTATCTTATAATTGCTTCAAAAAAGTGTAAAAGAGTTAGAACTCCAAAACATTCCAAATTATTAAGAACTTACTTGAAATTTAAAACAAATCTAACTATGCAATAATTTAAAACCTAACTATTAAACGTGCTAATTTATGGTCATTAGCTTGACCTTGATCTTTTAAAACTCAGCCAGGATCAACTATGAGCAGCTTGCTTCCACCTTTCACATTCAATATCAATTTTGTAGCCTTTAAGTAAGCTACAAATTGCCAAATGATTAGAAGGACAATACTAATAGAGTTGCAAAAACCAATTAAGCTCAGTATTGTCCTTTTTTCTAAAAAATTGTTAATAAAATAGGGAATAACAAAACTCCCTTAATCTTCCTTCGAATCTAACAATTTTTCCTGTAATAAGGTGAGTTTGTCTCTTTCTTTGGTAATCACCTTCGTCTCCTCTGCTTCTTTTGCTTTATGAACAAAGACTTTTATAGTTTCTTTAAACTGTCTGTTGTCTTCTGTTCTTCGCCCTCTTGTTCTTCAAAAGATTCGAACACATTAATTATCTTGAATGAGCTACTCTCCTCCGGATTCTTTAGTACATCATTCATATTAAATGTCACTTGGTCATCATAAATCTAAAGGATAAGGTTCTTATTATAGACATCTACCTAAGATTTTTCAATGTTCACAAATGGTATATCAAAAACTGGTGAATAAAAGGAAGGGTTGGCATTCTATTCTTCATCCTCATTTATCGTCTCTTGGTCTTCAATAAGGTGGGGTTCAACTTGGTATTCTATTGGTTCTTTTAGCTCTTCCCCATTCTTAAGTGTGATAGCCTCATACTGCTCTCGTTGATGTAATTCCATATTTCTTAGAGAGTCTTCTACACTTCTCTTACAAAATTCACAGGAAAGATGTCTTATTTGAATCTCCAGATTGTGAATAAAAGTGGTATGATTTTTCGTTTCTTGATCAAATTTCTCTTCCAATCTCTTCTGGTTCTCTTCCATATTTGTGAGCTTATCCATGATTTTGTTCAATTTGGAATCCCCTGAGCAGGACTCATCTTGCTGAAATTCAGATAGGTCTTGACATCCTAAATGAGTCCCTACATTGTTGAACCAATAGAAATCATGGTGGTTCTGCCACCCCAGAGTGTACGAGTTCATATAAGGATGATAATTTTCCCAACCAAATTGGGGCTTATTGAACTCCACAAGTGTCCCTTGCTCCCTATAATATACATCCTCCATGACCGTTCTTTTTATCTCTTCGTAACAATCAACTATTCAAATGTCTCATTCTCATTTTAAGATGTCTTGACGTGTCTCTACTTTTCACCCAATTTTTTTTATAATTTAAAAACAAAAGATAGTGGAAAAGCCTTAGACTAAAGAACTAAACTAATCGCCTCCTCGACAACAGTGCCAAAAACTTGATCGATGGTTTACAAGTGTTAAGTTTTAAATTTATAACCTTAATATATCCGCAAGTGCACGGGTCTTTTACGTAGTACCTAAGGTATCGTTCCTATGAGGAGGGTTAATCTAGTTCTAAAATCTAAGGCTGAACTAAATCGCAACAATTCAAAATAAACTACTAATGTAGAAAATTAATAAATCAAACAATCAATTACTATAATTAAATTTCAGAAATATAAGCAAAATAGCTAATCACACAATCAAATCAAGAATAAATTTACGAACTACCAATTAAGAGAAAGGGGATTTTAATCCGAAATTAATGAAAATCTAATCAATTATGCAATTACGGAATTATTGGGTCTAGACAGTCCTAAAGTGGATTACTCTCTCTCGAGTTATAATCTTTATATCCTAATTAATAATCCCTAATTTAAATTATAGAATTGTGATCTCTCGACTCACGTTTGACCTAAAACATAAATTAGTTCTAAAATTATCTAATAACCTACCGGAAACCTATGCTCGGTCTCTTATTACACTATTTCACCAGTTTGATTTAATGCTTATCTATCAAATTACCTAACTCTCGTTAGCCTAATTTGATGATATTCACTCGGCTTACCCTCTCAGTTTATTGACAAATTATTAAGAACATATATTGAATCACAAATAACTCAAATAAAAATGCAATAAATCAGATTTCATTAAAATCAAAGACAATCCTAAAGGTGAGTTAAGACAATAATCAACATTCAATATAACCTATTCTTAACAATTATCTCAATTTCGTACATCAATAAAATTGAAATAAATTGGAAAATATGCTCGGAACGGATCAATAGAGGCAACGACAGTAGGAAACCACCTATTTTGAGAAGTACTTCGCGTCAAGCTTCATCTTCGTGTCTCTCTTCCTTCATCTCCTTCCTCAATCTCTCGATAACTTAATAGAGAATGTGGCTGCTGTAAAAGCTCTTTCCAAAAGCTCTCTCCAAACTTGCTTCTTCTATCCTTTAATTTTGTATTTATAGTTTGGAAGCCCTAGGGTTGATTCGGGGTGTCAGCCCTACATAAGCCATGATTGTGGCCAATGCCTAACCCTCTTTGTCACGATCGTGGCCTAAAGTGTATGATCATGGCCTAGATCAGAGCTCTCTATCATGATTGTGACCAATATGATGCAATCGGGACTTGGGTCTTGTTAGCTCGTCCCTTTCTGTCACAATCGTGACCTATTGTGCCACGATCGTGGGTCATGGTTTTAGCCTGAAACTCTTTGAAACTTCCCCGTTCTTTGCTGTTTACCCTGAAACACTAACAAACATATCAAGGTACCTCAAAAATATAACATTTAAGCTCAAACACTTATAACTAACCCATTAAAACACTTAAACACATAAAGTAACACAATTAACACCTAAACACACACTAAACCCTCAAATTAACACTTGATTCATAACAAATTAAATCCTAAAACTTAATGCAAATCACACTATCAGTGTAAGAAAGGGAGCTTATACTCTTAGAGTATTAGGTTGTATCCTCCTTAACTAGAGTCTTCTATTTTAATGCTTGTAAATATCGAAGAACTATTAAAGAAAAGGAATTTTCTACTAGGAATTAAAAACCAAAGTACATTCTATTTTAACCTTGTATATGAATATAAACTTGGGCCTATGTCTAATAAATACAATGGGGATGTTTTCAATTTGACATGTCATCCTAGAATCATTTAACCATCTTGATAAATTCTTCATAACTTTTATAAGCCCCTTAAAATAATTGTCTCATATATACTACAAGTTTGTCCTAAAGTAGTTGTCTTAGTTACTTCTTCAAGACACATCACACACTTAATATACACCAATCACTCTAACACATATTATCACTAACTAATTATTATTATATATAATTAGCCTCACATATCCATTTAAGATATTGTATTTTTCATTTTTTTCATTGAATCCTTTTATGCTTTTAGATCTAGTAGCCTCTCATTTCCATTCCAAATATTTAGTTATTTAATTTTTATCATTATTAGCTTTTTATAATATAAATAAGTATGAGAAAAATTCTTAATATAAACTAATCAAATAATTGAACAATAATTTAAAGATGATAGGCACGAGAGAATGCAAAATAATTAATGGTGTTTCAACAAATAACACTTGCCTATGTCCGCTCCTAGGACTCTTTTTATAATTCCACTATAATTCTTCTTTTAAGGTAAAGAATGACCTTTGTACAATCTTTCTCGGTAAAGAGGAACCCTTCTTACAATATTCTTACAAAGTGAAAAGGAACTTTAATACCACTTGAATCACCACCAAGTACAATATTCAACACCCAATAAAGTATTACAACTCCAAAATATCTCACTTACTCAATAACTCCAAAATGGCTTACTCACACAAATATGATACAATGATGCTAAAATGATTAAAAAACTCTTTTAAATGTGTGTATACAATACCAAAAACCTTTTTAATGCTAAAACCAATGAGAAAACTCCTATTTATAGTGTTTTGGGGCCTAAAATATCCATTATAACTCAGAACAAATTGTTGCAATGGCTATATATAGTGTAATGATTGACCAATATGCAATTGCGGCATCAGAATCTCTAGTTATTGGGTACCAGTTGACTAGCATAAGATACTAGTCAACTAATAAATTAGTAAACTATTACATCAACCAAAGTTCCAACAAACTTCCAATACTTCAATTTAACAACTTTATTAGCTACATTAATTCTCAAGAACAAGAAATTAGATGATCGTGGAATAAACATAATTCATCATCTTCATACATTTCAATGCCACAGTTAACAGTAACAAAAAATTCTTAAAGAAATAAACAAAGTAAGAACCAAAATGGAATATCGACTTCTAACAAAGAAACATATTCAACATAAAAAAGATAAAAGGAGTTCCATAATGCAACAGAGATAAAACAGAAAGAACAAAAAAATAGTTTTTCAGACTAGGATGTTAGTGATGTCCTAGCTTCGACTCTCACCCTCTACCTCTATTCACTATCACCTAAAAGAACAGATGCT
Source organism: Erythroxylum alaternifolium (assembly GCA_027478495.1). NCBI lineage: Eukaryota > Viridiplantae > Streptophyta > Magnoliopsida > Malpighiales > Erythroxylaceae > Erythroxylum > Erythroxylum alaternifolium. The sequence goes on along the minus strand of JANIIA010000010.1, from coordinate 13,208,800 downwards.
CGCACTGGTTTTAGCTCTGCCTTCTCTCTATTCACTGTTTCTCTTCTTCCTCACCATCAACAGTTCTTTTGTTCTCCGCCCCAAGCCCTATTCTTTTTGTTTCATTTTCTAGCCCCCTTTAAACCTCTTTTTATTTATATTTATTGAGCTCTTTTAGGTTTAGGTTTATCCATCGTCAAAACCTACATTCAGTGACATGTGATATTAAACTATTTACATAAAATTATGCACAAGGGTGACACTGTTTGTCACCCTGTGAGGGCTCTCGTCACCACCGTGACAAATTTGTCATAGCGGTGATACCTTAGTCACTCCCTTTCCTTTCATGCAAAATTTGTGATGCATTTCACTCAATTCCTTCAAATTTGGATTAAAAAACCAAAATTTGTAACCAAAATCAAAAGATTAAAGCTTGCAAAGTCCATAAAAATTAGTCATAACAATTTACCCACACTTAAACTTTGCTTGTCCCTAAGCAAAATAAAGAATACTATACTATACAAAAACAAACAATGAAAACAAAGATTTTTGAAATAATAGTCAAAGATATCAACGATCATTTCAATAAACATAACATGAGAACTTGAAACTCATAATACTCTATGAATAGACTATTCTCCACATGCTTATCCAAAATTAACAAATACTTTAACTCAAAGACCATTAACAAGTGTGATAGACACTCACTCCACTCTCCATCCTTTAATGCATTCAAAGTTAGGATATATTCACTCATAATTCATTTCATGTAAGGCATCTACCATAAGCTTGCTTACTAATCCAATCTCCACCACTCATATCAAACACAAAAATTAATCTGAAGGTCTATATTTGGGTTAAAATGAGGCCGGGCTAAAGGTAGGAAAAAGGAAAATCACAGTTTAAAACCACGGACCAAATTGAGCATTTAAAATAATACAGAACAATGAAATGTGAAACACTCACTTCTTTCCTCTTATTTAACAAGGTTAACACTCCCCTTTTTACGTCTATCCTCTTTCTTTTCATTTTTTGGTTGTCTTCTCTCCCCTTTGTTTCTTTTCTATTTCTTTCTATTTATTTTTCTTTTATTCTTTTCTTCTCTTTCTCTCATTTTTTCTTTTCTTTATTTATTTAAAACAAGGAAATCAAGAGAAGAAAAATATAGAGGAGAGATAAAAGTTGCTATAACCTTACCCATCTGTAATGTAATAGCCAACTATATGCTATGATCCCCCCACACTTATTCAAGCAATTATTTCCTAAACCCAAGAATACCATTTCAAATGCCCAACTTGCCTTATGGTAGGTACAACAAAGAGGATAAATAATTAAGGTAAATGCTTACATTTTGGGTTTAAAGAAAGAAAAGGTTTCATGTTAAGCTCAAAGGGGCTCACTAAGGGTAACATTATGGTGGATTTTTAAGCAAAATGGCTAAATCCTAATTGCCTTCATCATTTCAACATTTGCATAAGATTATGTGATCTTTAATAATATTTGCAAGCAAGTTTTAGAGTTCCTTAATCATGAAAAACACTCTCAGAAAAGAATACTTGAATTTGGTGTTAAATATTTCAAAGGGATCAAATTCTTACCAAAGAAAAGTGACATTCATATATCACAACAAGCTAATGTCCTTTTAATCAAAATTCAAGTTAATCAGTTTAAGCATGCAAGTATACTCATTCAATCATATTATGCATTTCTAATCTTAATTGAGCTTTTTTTCATGACCATGCATCTTTAACTATTAAATGGAAAAACAAACACACAACACATTTTTTTAATTAAATACTACTCCCCCTCCCCACTTAAATATGATTCTATTCCTAATGTGAAAAGAAAATAAAAGAGGGATCTAAGATGAAAAATAATGTAAATAAGGACAAACATTAAAAATAAAAGAAATTAAACTAACACGTAATAAAAATAATAAAAAAGGAGAAGGATATAAATATGATACAAAGGTGGGGGTGGTGGTTGCGTCGATTAGGTGTGAAGAGTGACAGACTGTGTCGAAGAGTGGAGAATAACTATAAGGAGAACAAATAGAAGGGACAAAAAATTAGGTCTGTACACACAAAGCAAACAAACTAAGTTAAGATTCACTACAAACGAATAACAAACAAATAATTAAAATAACAAAAATTGTATAAGTTTTCTCCCATTCAACACTTCTTTAATGTCTTGTAGCTAGATGCCTCAATATTCGTGTTTAAGGTGGATCGCTTAAAGTGAGTGATTCCACTGTCTTCTTCTCTTCATTGGGATCTATCTTTAAGAATTTGTGAAACTCTCCCTCAGTTACATCATCTAGCAACTGACAATACTCATCAATCTCTTTAATCAAGTCCAATTCTCTTTTTTCTTCCTGCAAGGCAAAATCAAAATATGTAGTATTAATTTGATCAACAAGAGAACATTCTTTATTAATAGTAGTAGGGGGAATAGGTTCAACATTAAAGATTGAAAATTCTACTACTTCTTCTAAAATAGATGGTTAGTTTTTCATTCTTCATATCAATCAAGGTATTGGTAGTGGCCATAGAAGGCCTCCCTAAGAGTATGGTGTGCCCCTTTTCTTGCTCTTTTAGTTTCCCTATATCTAAGACAACAAAGTCTACAGTGGCAATCAATCCTCCTACCTTTACCAACATATCTTATATTATTCCCTTTAGATAACAGATTAACCTATTAGCTAATTGTAAACACATGTTTATGGGTATCAACTATCCTAGATCCAATTTCACATAAATAGAGTAAGGCATAAGGTTTATGCTTGCTTTAATGTCAAGCATACTCTTCACCTCATCACCATTACCCATTAATAGTCTCACAATAAAACTTCCTGAGTCTTTCAATTTGGGGGGTAACTGCTACTAAAGAACCGCACCTGCTGCTTCTGAAACTATCACTTTGTCGTTTGGCTCAAACTTTTGTTTTGTGGTGCTTAGTTCCATGAAGAACTTCATATAAGCTGGAATGCTCCTGATCGAATCCAACAAAGGTAGATTAATATTAACCTTAGTAAACATGTTATATAAATAAGAAAACTGCTCATCTTGTTTTGAATCCTTAAGGCGGTTTGGATATGGAACTGGTGGTCTATAAGGATCAATCAACTTATGCAGTCTTGGTCCTCTATTGTCTTTAGTTGCATGCCCAAGTTTTTCACCTTATAAAAATGACTTGAAAAGTTGTGCCCATTTCTTACCTCATGCTGCTCGTCTTTTTCCTTGATGAGGCTCTCCTCCTCTTGGTTACCTACATCAAATGGATTAAAAGGAATCTTCAACTAAGGTTGTAGGTGTTCGAATATGGATCATTTTCACCCTTAGTTGAAAATCATTAAGTGAATTCTCCTGTTCTTCTTCACCTTCAAAAGATTTAAAAGAATATGAGCAAACATTAGCTTATGACGATAAGTTCTACATATACCACATACCTTATAATTTGGAACATTTGGAGTAGTCTCATGGTTAGCCTTTTCACATACTTTTTTAGCTTAGCCAATTTCGTTCGAGTTCACTTTATGAACTCCAGTTCTTTTCCCCTTCATGCTCTTTTATTGAGAATTGGCCCCCAACATTTCAAAGATTTCTTATTTCTTTTCAGCAGTCTTCTCTCTCACAACTCCTCCTGCTTCATTATCCATTTTGTGACATTATTGTGTTAGTCCATTATAGAAGAATTGGTTCTACATGTGAAGTGGAAAATGATGTTATAGAAATTGTATTAGCAAGAGTTTGAAGTGTTCCCATGCCCTATGGAATGACTCTCCATCCATCTGAGTGAAGGTAGCTATCTTTGTTTACACCTTAGAGGTCTTTAGATGGGAACAAAATTTTCTGATGAATTTGTTATACACCTCTTCCCATATAGTCAATGAATCATAAACCATGCCTTGGCCTAATATTTAAATGTGTATCGGAAGCATCTCATTATAAGTTCATTTAAGCCATCTAAAGGAAATGTTTGGAGAGTGTTCTGAAATTCCCGAATGAAGATTAAAGTGTCTTCATTGAGAACCCCATAGAATAATGGTAGCATGCTGTAGTGTATGCTCTTCAATTCATAGTTTCTGGCTACCTCTCTTAAACATATGTATGAAGTGATAGTACCAATTACTGGTTTGACATACTCCTTCATTACTGGCTACCTTTCACCCTTCTCTTGATCTTCAGGCTTGGGTTCCTTGAGATTGTCTTCAAAGTCCCTTTTGAGTCCTCTTATTCGATGTATGTTATTAATAAAGGGAACAAGTTCACTTTCCTGTAACCTCCTTCCTCCTGTAAACAAAATAAAGACAACATGAATTAGTAACAAAAACTACTAAAACAATTCAATGAAATAATATTAAAAAAATGTATGCATGAGAAGACAAAACGATCAAAATTAAATTAAGTTTAAACAATAAACTCTTCCCTGATAACGAGGCCAAAAACTTGTTGTGCCAAAATATGAGATAATAGTAAATACCTAGGTTCATCTTCTCAAAGAGGTGAAATTGGTCCACTCAAATTAACTTTGACTAAAATAAAAATAAGTGCAATCCTAAACATTCTATCCTAATTTTTTGAGTAGAGGATTTAAAGAAAATAGTTCAATTAGACTAAAAATTAAACTAATTTAATTGTAAGTAAAAATGAGTTGATCAATTGTTGTGAAAAGCTCTTGAGGAATTAACTTCACTAATTTAGTCTCCTATATATGACTAAGGGGGAATTAATTAGATAATTGTCTTGCTTAAAGTAAAAATTGAGCTCTAAAATCAATTTAAATAATAAACTAAATCTAACAGAGTAAGAGATGAAGTGGACTATCAACTTCTAACAAAGAAACATGTTCAACAGGAAAAAGATAAAAAGAGTTCTATATTACAACAGAGATAAAATAGAAAGAGCAAACAAATAGATTTTTGGATGAGGATTGACTCCCTGCCTTGGCTCTCTCCCTCTACCTCTATTCACTATCACCCAGAAGAGCAGATGCTCCCACTAATTTTAGCTCTGCCTTCTCTCTATCTATTGTTTCTCTTCTTCCTCAGCACCAAAAACTCTTTCGTTCTCTGCTTCTATCCTCGTTCTTTTTGTTTCATTTTCCAGCCCCTTTTGGCCTCTTTTTCTTTCTATTTATCGGGTCCCTTTAGGTTTAGGTTTAGTTTTAGGTTTATCTGCCTTCAAACCCTGCATTCGTTGACACGTTATATTAAACCATTTATAGAAAATTATGCACGGGGCTGACAATGTTTGTCACTATGTGAAACTTGTCATGATGGTGACACCTTAGTAACACCTTTTCCTTTTATGCAAAATTCACAACCATTTTCATTCAATTCATTCAAATTTGGATTAAAAACATCAAAATTTGTAACCCAAATCAAAAGATCAAAGCTTGCAAAGTCCGTGAAAATTATTCACAACAATAAGCTTTTATGATCATGTAAAGTCACAATTTTATAGGATAATGTAAGATATATAGTCACCTACATGGCCATGTAAATGATCCTATATCTTCTAGAAAACCTAGTTTTTACTATAAAGGGTATTATTGAAGGCTAGAGGAGGAGGCAGATTTGAGAATCAACATAGACACCAAAAGAAGGAAGAAAACACTAAGAAAAGAGGCTATACATCATAAGGAAGAATATCAAAAGCGGAAATATCAAGATCAACTTAAGTTTTCTAAAATTTCCAAATCAAGGCCTTAAGCTGATTTCATTATATTCTCTTATTCTATTTCATTGCCTTATATGACAAATTTGAATAGTTATGTTTTAAATACAATTATGGATTGCTAAATTAATATTAGGGTTTTATTCTTAAAATTTTTTGTATAACTTTTGCTGTGTTGAATTCAATATATTACTATTTTATGATATTTATTATGCTCATAGTTAATTTGAATTGAGAGATTGAATCAAGATATTTGTTTCAAGTTACGTAACGAGAGTTGGTACCTTAATAGACTTATAAATATCATGTTAAAAAGAAATTAAAGAGAGATCTTAATTGTGAGTTAATTATCTCTACGATTGCTTCAAATCCTATTTAGTAGTTAAAAGTAGTTTTGAGAAATCGAGAGATTGTATCTCAACTTTTATATAATCAATTAGGATTACTTGATTAGATAGGTTAATCAAAACCTTTGGATGTTTAATATCAAACATAGATGAATTAACAAGGTGAAGACAAAATAAGGATAAAATAATCCCTATGTTTCTGTTATTGAGTAACTCCAATTTCATTGTTTTCTTTTATTTTTCAGTCATCAAGTTTTGTAAGTTCACTTTAATTTTTAGTTAATTCAATCTTTTGTTACCTTAGATAAAGTGTAATTCAAATTGTTAGGTGACTATATTCAATCCTCATGGGATAGATATCAGTAGTACTACAATATACAACTTATATACTTGAGGTATAATATAAAACAAGTAAACAATTTTTACACAGTTGCCAAGGATTATGATTTTAGCTTCTTATCTAATTAGAGTTTTTTTTAATTTAAGGAGTTCAATACTTTTTTCTTACATGACTGTAGGTGCATGAACATAAGATTTATAAGGAGTTTGAGTAATATAAAGGATAAACAGGCTTCTGACGTCATTACGTAATAAAGGGAGATTTGAAAATTTAGATGCTAAGAAGTGATAGAAAGAACAATGGCGGAGGAATGAAATCAAGGAGAACATTGAATAACCCTTATAGATTTCATAATGCCATGGTTCAATGCTAATCAAAAAGGGATAACAAGACCACCAGTGTAGAGAATGTCACAACCCATCCCAGAATTCCCCTTTTAGAACTCTAGTGGAGCCCTCCCGGCTATCCCACAGTAGCCTTCCAATCGATATTTAACTCAACCAAAGGGTTCTCGTAAAGCCAAGTCTTTCAACTGTTGAAAACATTTTATATTTTAAAAGTCAAAAGCGTGGAAAATAATGGAAAATTTCCAATCATTTTACTAAAATTTTCATCAGCATAATGACTGTAGTTTGACCTTCCCAAAATCTTCAAAAGCCCTATAAAATTTCAAAATACTTCTATATTCACATCAATTTCTCAACTACAAAATTTGGACTTTAAGTCCAATCATAAGCAACCCCAAAAAAATAATTCTCAGTATTCACTGCAATAAACTTTAAAAAGCTAAACATATTCATGTATTTCATTTAAAAGCCTTTATAAACATCCATTCTTTACACAGATGTACATATCAAAATGACACAGGCATAATAGCACCAGACGATACAACTAATCCTTCAGCGGAGTCCCAATTACTGTAGCACTTGTATGCATACCTGGGGTAGTTTGTTTAAAAGCATAAAAATAAAGGTGAGCTAAACAAGCTTAGTGAGTGTAATCAGTTACAAAAAAATTTAACTTTTAATAGCAACATGTTTGCAATATACCCATACAATCATAAAGCTTATAGTAAAGCATTTGCCATAACAATTTATTTATGCATCATCAAATATAGTAATAACATAACATTTTGTAAAACACAATTTCAATTTTTTTGAAATACTATTCCAAAATGCTTTACGATATTAAACTCACAATATATAAGTTTCCATTTTCCTTTTTTTCCTTAAACATAAAACATTGGTGGCGATAAGTTTTTGAAAACCTCTATACTGAAAATAAGCCAACCACTAGAATTAGTACTATATGGTACCTCTCATATCACTTTTAAAAATAAATAGTGGCAGCATTATTATTTTCATGACTTTCCTTACTCAACATAGCCCACTACTAGTTTTTTTATCATACGGTACACTAGGCCTAAAGTCACATAGCTAGTTTTGCATCGCTTACCTATGACTGGTTAATCACTATTTATGGAGCTGGTTCTGCATCACTTACTTGTAACACGTTAACCGCTATATACTGGTAGTTACATAGTTGGTTTTGCATGGCTTACTCATAACAAGTCACGAAACTAGTTCTACATCACTTACCCATGACTGTTTAACCACTATTTATATAACTGGTTCTGTATTACTTATCAGTAATAGGTTAACCACTAAAAATATATCAGTATAATAATATGTATAAAGCCTAACGGTGTATCATAGGAAAAAGCAACTCTTACATTTATGACTCATCTTATTTTATAAATCAAGTATGGGAGGATTCATAATTGAATTATTTCAATGTGACTCCCAATTACATAAAATTTAACTTTCAAATTAAAAATCATATATTGCCACTTATGCTAGCAATATTCACTTATAAAGTATCATTTGCATAAAACTCAGTATAATTATTCATTTCATGATCAAATGAAAACCATTTTTATAAACTCAGTTTAAAGTACACTCGCATTATATCAATTCTTTTGCAAAGAATTTATTCATATAAAAAATTAAAATACACTTACAACTTGCTAGTTTCCTTTTCATCACTTCGAAACCCTTCAGTTGGCTTCATTTCTTGATCTAAAAACCTAATACGAATACATTCAACTCCTTAACAAATTTTCAAATCAAATACGCCATTAACCATTATTGATCGAATTGAGCGGTAAGTTTTACAAATTCTTAACCCTTAATATATCGTAAGTGCATAAGTTGTGAATGTAGTATATGAGGTTTCGATCCCTCTAAGCAGTTAGTGAACTAATCTAATTCTAAGTTATCTAAGGCTTAAAGGATTATTAAAATGAATTAAAAACTAAATAGAAAAGTAAATCCGTGAATATGGATTAATTGAAAATTAAATTGTAAAGATAACACATAAGAAATCTAAATTGCTCACCTCCAATTGACAACTGAAATTCAACCAAGGACGATTAACAAATTATGGGAGAGGGGATTTATCCTATCATTAATGCTAACTTAGTCGTTTTTATGTTAAAGTGGTGTCAGTTCTAGACTATCAAAGGGTAGATTACTCTTTCTTAATTTATAATCACTAAGCCTAATTAATAACTAATTAAGTCGTATTACCAAACATGTAATGTCTCGATTAATAATCAACCCACAACCTAATCAAATATTAAGCATTCTATTAAACAACTAGGTCCTCACACGAGATCTATCTCTATATAATTACCAATTTGATTATTTACGTGGTCTATTAGGTCGTTTAACTCTCATTAACCATCCCAATCATTTTTCATTCAATTCATACTCTTAATTTATTACTGAAGTATGCAATTACAGCAAATAATCACATTACCCAGATGAATTAACACAAAAACAACTAGATTAATATTAAATCAAAAACAAATCCCTAAAGAAAAGTTAAAACATCTTTAATTCAAGATTCATCATCATCAATGCTATCTCATACATCATATGAAGGAATAAGAGAAGGAAAGATAAGAGTACAACTTGAAAGGATTGGAAGTGGAAGCAAACAAGGTAAATCCCCTTTTTCTCTCTTCTTCTCTATCCACAAGCTTCTTCTACCTTAGCTAACTGCAAAAGTAGTAAGAAAGGAGGCTCTTCTAGGATTCTTTCTCATTTCCTTTTATAGTATTTTATATTTAGGAAAAACTTAGGTTTTATCTAAGCCCTAAAAGTCTTAAATAAACCCAAAAAGTTGTTTTAGAAGCCGGTCTATGTCTATTATCACGCAAGCCATGATCTCTCTATCAGGATTAAGGTAGAACAAGCCACGATCGTGGCTCCTCCAAAATGGTTCTATCACAACTTCCTTCGAATCTTCTCCATTTTTCAATATCTGCTCTCAAACACTAACAAATACATCAAGGCACCTTAAGTACACAAAATCAAAGCACAATAATATGCTCTAACCCATAACACTCAAAACCTAAGTATCTAACCAACTAACACAATTCTAAACCTAAATATGCATGAATAAATTAATTAACAACTAAAAACATACTAAAATGCCTATTAAAACATGATGTAACCTACAACTATCACATCCCCACACCTGAACTTTTGCTTGTCCTTAAGCAAAAACAAAACAATCAAAATACAAACACACCAACCACAACCCACACATATGTAATAATGGTACAAAGACGTTGAACTTTATGAAATAAATTTAATTACAAACACAATCCTTCAAGTTGTTCTAACTTATGGACCTATGAAATTTGTGTCTAGGCATTTCGGACTAGATATACATAATAATCAAGACCTTAATGTCAAATTCATTCACTCCCATCACTTGCACATATACATTGATAATTATTCAGTCAATCAAAATTGTAACTATCCCTAAGTAGTTTTTCATGAAAATTCAAGCTATTCATAAAGATCGATAAGATTTATTAAATAACAAAAAATGTTTGTTGATTTTAATTGACATGAACCTAGCCTTCTGATATGAAGGAAAACATTTATGATGAATTTCCCCCAGCTACTTAGTTAGATCACATTCTCAACTAGCTACTAACTCTATTCATAACCCGATTTGTTCCGAAAAAGGCCAGCGGAATAGTTATTTATTAAACAAAAACACATATTTTTATTTTACATTTTCTTTCCTACCTTATTTCTTTAGCTAATATTTCTCATGAAAAGATACTAATGATGCTTCTTATTCGATTGACCCAAAATTATAAATGAATGTGTCAAATTTCTAGGGTGAACAAACTAACATCATATCCTAATTAACATGCATATTTAACCAAAGCAAACTAGAACACTAATTTCATAAGCTAATAAATCTTAGCAACCTAAAAGACTATGTTCAAAGCTAAATCGTTTCCCTTAAGTCTTAGCCATTGACACATTCACACGAGTCATATATGCAAACCTAAACAAAACTAACATTTAATATGAAAATTTCACACCATATTATCCTCATTGTGAGAAGGAAAAATAACATACAAGGTGGGAATCAAAATAAACTAATAAGAAAAAATAAGAACAAATAAAGACATAAATAAAAAAATCAAGGGTTTGAGTATAAAACCCGTTGTAGCGACTGAGGTGGCAATGCTGATGGTGTTGGAGGTGGAATCTCCACACCTTGAGCAATGAAGTACTTGTAAATGCATTAAATGTCTTGATGTTGGTGTCTCTGTTCCTTATCTATCTCCTTTAACACCTTGGCATTTTTTGAAATCGCCTTGTTAGTCTCTGTGATGGCGTTGAGCACCTTTTCCCATCCAGCTACCTCTTCCTCTTCAGATCTGTAACATCCCATCACCAATGGGAAGGGTAAAATAGTAAT
>JANIIA010000010.1:13179891-13197562 GCA_027478495.1 Erythroxylum alaternifolium | reverse complement strand
GATTGGGTGAGCCATCGATGATGGTCACTCATTGAGTTCGCAAAACTCACCCAAAATTTGCAACTATTTTTCAGGATCAGAAGAATACCCCGTTGGGCTAACGGGAGTATGCCTACAGTATACAAGTGAAGGATAGAGGTCGGGATCAGTCCGCGTCTGCATTACTTGTCCTTAAATTGTATTGAATTATTGCTTCCGCACTTTTTGTATAAATTTGTATTTTTGAAACAATTAAAGTGGTTTTGTAAATGTGAAAAGGGCCAAATGGCTAGTGTAAATTGTGATGACTGTGTTGTGTTGATTGAAAGTGTTTACGAAACAAAGTGATACCGATTTGGTTATCGATTTCGGCATATCATGTTTGTGGTTCCAAACAACAGAAAATAATTATACCGCTTTTATGAGCGATTGAGTGTTTTAGCACGCCACCTCGCGGGACACGAGTTCGGGCATCACCATCGATGTCGGGTTCAGGTCTTGCGGGAGTGGGGTGCTAAAATTCATGTATGAATGCTAATGTTATTCTTGTCTATGTAGTGCTCGATCTAGGGTTCTAACCCTAAGCATATTCCAGAAACTAGATATTACAATGACACTTGTAATCAAATTCAATTAAATTGGTAGAAATTATTAAAGGTTTTTATGGGAGTAATTGACTAAGAAAAAGTTATGTAGGTAAAACGTGAAAAAAAAGACAACAAAGTGTGGTGTAAATTTTTTAAACAAATTTCCCATTTCGTTGACTTGTTAAAAAATAGGTTAAGAATATAGCTAGTAGCTATTTGTGAGTTATGATATAACTAAGTAACCAGGGGCATTCACGATAAAATATTTTTCTTCATGTCGAAAGGCTAGAACGACATTCCAACCAAGCATTATAAGTATTGAAGTTGTCAACAAAAATAAACCTATTGATTTTCTTGTTAAAGTTTAAAATAAATTTTATGAATGAGTACATAATGATGGTCTATCTTTTTAATTGGTATCTAAGAATAAGTGTATGCTTAAAAGTGTCATGGATGTATGAATAGGTGTTGATATTTTGTTTAATATGTATATTTAAATCAAAGAATTTGAACATGAATGTAATAAGTTGGTGTATTAGAACTTTTTAAATGATTGATGTTTATGGCTAAGTTTCAAAAACACTCTTTTCTAGTTAGGGTTAACGCTGCTTATTACTAGACCTCCCTAAACCCCGCATTTTAGTGAGATTTTTACTAGGCTGTTGTTATTTTTATACATTTATAGCTAAGTTAATTTCATGAGATTTGATGTCATTAAACTATTGCATGGTTGTATGAATGTGTGTTTATTTGTTTATATGCTTTGTTTATTTGTGGTTTTATTTTTGCTTGGGGACAAACAATAGTTTAAGTGTGAGGATGTTGACAACCGATTAATTGACTATCTTTATATACCTGTATTTAGCATGTTTTGCTTGTTATGTGAGAGTATTATGGTAATGTTGGTACTTATTTTGCTCTATGTGTGTTTTTAGGTGACAATTGCCTTCATGAACCAAAAAGGAAAAGATTTCAGATGAAATTGTGGAATAAAATGGAAGAATTGAAGCAACTTTAGAGATACACGATCGTGTATAGGGGTCGTGTGAGTCACTGTGAACATATGGAGTTTCAAAGATGTTGTTTATGCCCGTGTGAAGATACATATCCATCTATGTTGACATACATGGTATATATTTCCCATGCAAGCTACTGTGATCAAGTAAAGTTACGATTTATAGGGTATTTTGAGATATACAATCACCTACACAATCGTGTGAGTGATCATGTATATTCTAAGAAACCTAGTTTATACTATAAAGGGATATTATTTAAAGATACTAGAGGAGGCAAATTTAAGATTCATCATAGGCGTCCAAAGAAGAAAAAACCAAAAAAAAAAGAGGCTGCACATCATAGGGAAGAAAATCAAAAGTAGAAATATCAAGATCAACTCTAACTTTCCAAATTTTCCAGATCAAGGCTTCAAACTAATTTCATTATCATCTTTTCTTCTATTTTATTTCTTTGTATGGAAAATATGAATAGTTATGTTTTGAACATGATTATAGATTGCTAAATCTATATTAGGATTTTATTTTTTAATTGCTTTGTATAACTTTTACCTTTATCGAATTCAATATGTTACTAATTTGTGATATATATTGTACTCATACTTAATTTGAATCGAGAGATTAAATCAAGATATTTGTATCAAGTTATGCAAAGAGAGTTGGTACCTTAATAGATTTTCAAATATTAACTTAATAAGTAATTCAAGAGAGAATTTAATTGTAAGTTAGTTATCAATAGGATTGCTTCAAATTCAATTGAATAGTTATGAGTAGTTTTAAGAAATTGAGAGATTACAACTCAACTTATATTTATTCAATTAGGATTATTTGATTAGATCTCGAAAGAGGGTAATCAAAACCTTTGGATATGTAGGATTAAGTATAACTGAATTAATAAGTTGAAGGGAAGACAAAACAAGGATAAATAATCCCTAAGTTTCTATCATTATGTAACTTCAATTAATTGTTATCTTTTACTTGTTTAGTCATCAAATTTTGTTAGTTTACTTTACTCTTCAGTTAATTCAATCTTTTGTTACTTTAAAAAATGTAATTCAAATTGTTAGGTGACTATATTCAATCCTCGTAGGATCAATATAAGTTGTACTCCAATATACAACTCGTATACTTATGGTATAGCATAAAACAAGCAAACATACATGTTATTATTCCATAAGGTTTTTGACATATTAGCACACAAGCATCAATGTTATGAAATAATGAAAGAGCTCAGATATGCGACCATATTTTATAAAGATTCAAATAATGAAAGAGCCTACATACACAAGTATACTAAGCATCTAAATAAAAGCAAGCTTTATATGTTACAAAATGTTGATCTCTCCCTATTATAATTGTGTCCACAGATGACTATGTATCCAAGATAATTATTACAAGAAAATAACAAATAATTTTACTACCTAATAGATCACATCATATATGTTCTTCAAATAATCAAAAAAGAAAACTTTACACATATCTATCAATAAAGAAACCTAATAAATAATGTTATATTGACTCAAATCCATCTACCAAACTTTTATCTAACTATGATTGCCTTTTTCCCTTTTAATGCAACATCGACAATCTCTTTTACCAAGGTTGGAATCCAAGCATGATCATTTAGGAGAATTGACATCCAAAACAAGATTATCTACTAATAACTAATGTATTTATTGCAATAATAATCTCAATTTTAGATCTTAGCCACCTTACCTTTTCATCATTCTCATTTTTATTGCATCTCCCATTATTCTCAACCAAACCAATAGGAATAGAATAATCCTATAAGCATTAAAAGCAAACAAATGGTTATTACGGGGAGAAATTGAATGTAGAAAATATTTTACTAATAAATGGTTATTACGCGCGAGAAAGTGAATGTAGAAAATATTTTACTATAAAATACACATGCAACAATATACAATAGTGATGATGCTCCTCCTAATGATTTTAGTTTTCAAAATTACCATAAAAACCTACAATTAATTAAAAAAATATCAAAATTTGCTCAATTTTGCAATTATAGCCCGAACTTCAAAAAGTGGCAATAAAATGCTCAAACTTTTAATTTTTTTCAATTCTAGCTCGAACTTTAAAATTTTGTAATAAAATTCTTAAACTTTCATTTTTTTCAATAGTAGCTTTACGTTAAGTTTGCTTATGTGGCTTGCCATGTGTTCTAGAAAACCTTTTTATTATTTTATTTTTATTTTTTTTAACCAGGGGCAGAACCCTGGAGGGGATAGGTACCCTGTTTTATTAATTTATTCAAAAGGGACAAAGTGGAAGAAATTGACTTTCACGGTATTACTATAACTAAAATCCAACCAATAAAACAGGAAGAAAATGATTAAAAAAAAGCATTGAAAAAGTATATGCACTAATGCCTCTATGATTATGAATTATCTATCTCTAACTCAAATCGAAGGGTAAGATATTTTATTCAGAGTTATAATTCCATTAAAACCATGTGGAAACTACGTCCGTTCTTTAGAAACCAACAGCCCCTTTGAGAAGCAACTCAAGTTTGTCATATAGTCTACAGCCTAGTTAGCCTCCCTAAAACAATGTTGATTCTCTTTCACAAAAGTATAATGATGTTCCTCCTAAATGAAGGGCTTAATTCACCATGACATTTGAGAATGATGATTAAGCATATCAATAACTACCATAGAGTCAAGTTCCACCAGCAATTGGGAACCTTCTAGTATATCTGCACATAATTCCAAACCTTGTAATAAAGCTCAAATCTCAGCCTGAACACTTGTGATGTCGTCAAGGGTTAAAGAATATATTAAAATGGGTTCACTTACTGAATCTCTTAAAATGCGCCCTGCACCTCCTTTAGATGCTCCATAAGTGTTGAGCTTATAAAAACCAACTAGTGGAGGGATCCATTTAATAATATTTATAGTAATTGGCCTTACATATCCTCCTATTACCGTAACCACCTCTTACAAGTTAAACTCGGAGATAGATAGGGATAGAGTTTCTTTTGCAAAATAAAACAAACAACTTGTATAATATCAAAAATATAGGAAGAAATATCAATCTTAGCCTTATCAACTTTACATAACATCTTGTTTTCCAAATTGGCCAACTGATCAAAGAAGGCAAAACTCTGAACAAAGTACGTTAAGCAATGTTGCCTCCTAATAACTACCAACGCAAAACTATGTCTTTATGCCTAGCACAAGGTCCAATATCCCCAAATGGCATTCCAAAAAATTTCCATAACTGTCTAGCCCATTGCCCGTGTAAAGAAAGATGATCAATGGATTCCTCAGATGCATCTATGTAACAAACGCACCTCGAAGGGCCTTGTATACCAAAGTGATGCAGGGAAAAATCTAAAGGAAACCTGCATCGCATCAATTTGAGAATAAAAAGCATATTTTATCCTACAAACCATTATGCCAAATATCTTACCCAATCATTTTCACGAATCCTGTCACCCTAAGGATTTCATATACCGATGTCATACTGAAATTGCCATATGAATTTGGCATCCAAATCCATTCATCATTTATCGTTTCAATAAAAGCATGCACCAATTCCCCCTGTAATATTCTCTAATATAATTTGCTAAAAAGGATAAGAAAATGTATGATAAACTCCTCAAACCAATTCCCTCATCCTCTCTTAGGCAACATAAGGAATCTTAGGCTATCCAATGATACTTGGATCAGTTATCATCAAGTCCCCAGATGAAGTACACAGACAACCTCTCCAAATTCAACAATATCCCCCGAGGCAAGTTATAGGCAGCCAACACATGTAGAGGAAGAGACAAAAGAACTGAACAAAGAAACACAATTCTCCCCTCAATTGAGAGTAAGTTTATCTCCTAATGATAGGTTTTATCTTGAACTTTGTCAACCACAACATTAAGGAATTCAAACTTCCAATGTCCCCAATATATTGGACATCCCAAATATTTAAAAGGCCCTTGTTTGTGCTGGAAATCTGTCACATCAACAATCAAATTCTTACGGGTCTGAGAACATCGATCCATATAGAAACCACCCATATCCACATTTACTACTTGTCGAGAGCACTTTGAATTGTCACTAAAGAGGACCTCAGCCCGTTTATAAAGATAAGAGCATCATCTGCGTAGGAGACATGGGTAATTCAAGAACAATTCTTTGGCACTGCAAAACTCGTTGTGGTTGATAACTCATTTAAAACTCGGTAGAGAAGCTCTGCCCCTATAATGAAAATTTTCGAGGATAGAAGATCTCCTTGGTGCAGACCTCTAGTAGCTTGAAGATAGATGTTGGTGCGTCATTAACCAATACCAAAAACCAGTAATTTGATATTAATCACCACACCAATTAATGAACTGTTCCCCAAAGCCAAACCTCCTGGAACCTTAATAAAAAATACCCAAGACATATGATCATATGCCTTTTCCATATCAAGCTTTAAAACCACGATTCCACCCCTTGTCTTCCACTTCATGTCCATGCATAGTTTTTGGGCCAATAATTCATTATCTAAAATCAATTGCCTAGGTAAGAAGGCTGCTTACTGAGGAGATATCAAGTGAGGTAATACAACATGCAGGCTATTAGCCATTAGCTTCGATATAACTTTCTGAATAAACTTACATAAGCTAATAGGGCAAAATTATGAAAACCGAGATGCATTCACCACTTTAGGGATCAACATAAGCAATGTAAAGGTATAAGATCTTGGAAAATCTCCTTTGAGAAAAACTCCTTTAATGCATAAACTACACCAACGCCAATCACCTCCCAAAAAAAAAAAAAATCAGCTTGTATAACCATCAGGTCCTGTCGTGCTATCCTCATCCATTTCTTTCAAGGTAGAGATATCTCCTATATCTCCAGAAGGGATTGTAGCTTATCATTATCCTCAAATGAAATAACTGGATGAATCACACGATCTTCCAGTGCATCCATACTTTGATATCCACTTATTCCTCACATAATAAATGTTCAAAGAAACTCACACCTTCTGCCTGGATTAGCTGTGGGTCTATTATCCATTCCCCTTCCAAACCTTGAATTTGATGAATAACATATCGGGTTCATCTCTCATTCACTGTGGCATGGAAGAATTTTGTGTTTGCATCTCCCTCCTTCATCCGTTCCACCCTTGCTTTTTGTCTCCGAAACGTGTCTTCCTCGAGCGAAGCACGTGTGTATTTTGCCTTAACCAATTGTAAAGCCTCTCATGAATCTACAGTTCCATGCACCTTAAAGGCACTCTAACCATGAGCACCTCATCTTCAATCCTTCTCATATTTTGTGTACAATTTCCACACTCGAGGTGATTCCATTGCTTGGGGGATGCTCTCAGTCTACGCATATTTTTGATATAGAACTTGTAATGGTTGGCCCAAGCAAGATTATACCCAACTTTGCTTTACCATCTATCAAAAACCATTCCATAAGCACTATGCATTCTAGAACTAGAATGCTCTATTACTAACAGCCTAGCTGTTAAAAGAAATCTTCAAAAGCAAAGGAGAATGATCATATTGAAACATATTCAAATGCTCAACCACCATAGTCATCTGGTATAACCATTCAGGATTCACCAAAACCTTATCAAATCATTTCCATATCATCTAGGTACCTTCTCTATTTCTGGTCCATATAAATCGGGAACCTGTATATCTAGCATCAACCCAGGAATAGGCAGCAATAAAATTCTGACAATCCTCAGCCTCAGAAACCTGAAAAGGCAATCCACCAATCTTTTCTGTCGTAGAAAGACATACATTTAAATCCCCAAAAAGTAACCAAGGGCCTGTAGCAGGCATAAATAAATCCCACAACAATCATCTCTTAACTATGGAGCAAGAATCATGGGAAAAAGTAAAGCACAAAAACTGATTTATTAGAGAATCGGACACTTTTAAAGTAAACTGTTGAGAATTTTCATACAAAATATCTCAAGAAAACTCCTTATTATAAAGGACCTAGACATGACCTATGGCATTAGTAACCACCCTTTCAAATTTTAGTTTACGTCTTATTTCATCAGCACACGACAAGTCAAGCATTGGTTCAACAACTACAACCATTTGAAACACATAAATTTTCTTCAATTTTTTCGATCTAAAAAATGAATGTTTATTGGCCAGAACACGAATATTCCAAAATAAAGCATTAATAATTGAGACTTTGAAAAAGGAATTTGAGCAATCTGAAGTTGGGATCGAGTTTAAACACTAGCCGCATGTTGTGTAGAAGTCAAAGTTTGAGTCATTACCTCGCTCGGTGTCACCAAAACAACCATTAGATCAACTGACATTATAGATGCCTTAGAAATACCAAACTCAAAGGGTGCATCTTTCTTTATTATACACAGTGATGATAGATACAAAGCCATTATGGACTCAGACCCCATAACATCAACATTCACTTACGACTGATTTTCCATTATAGCCGAATGAGCTAGCTTGCATTCTTTGTTCACCTGAATTCTAATATTAATAGCAAACTCATCCATCGACAGTTCCAGGCCAATAGCCCCAGCAGGTTTAACAGTTGTTGAACCTGGTGATACAACAACAATTTCTGGGGAGACGATGGTTAAACTCGTAGATATGACATCAACTTTCAAAGTCGATAAACCCTTTGAACCAACATTCAATGAAGGGGAGATCATAGTATCTCTAGCCACAAAGTTGATGGAATCTCATGACCAAGCAGACAAGAGGTAGCAAGCTCTTTCTCCAAAACAGGCATAGGTAATGGGCCAGATGAGGGCATTCCCTCCTCCAAGGCAGAAGTAGACAACGAATTACGTCATGTAAATTCAGTGAAGCATCCCTAATCTCTAAAAGTTGTTGCTTATCCATTATCTTCAAACCAAACATTTTTATTCTTGATAATGCAAGAGCTGAACCAGTTAGAATTTCCTTACCCTTCAAAGTCTCAATTTTGTTAGAATTTAAAATTTTTGAAAATTTGAACATTTTGTTGTCACTTTTTGAAGCTTGTGCCAGAATTGAAAAAAAATTAAAAGTTGAGCATTTTATTGTCACTTTTTGAAGTTCGAGCTATAATTGCAAAATTGAGCAAAGTTTGAGAATTTTTTATAATTAATTTTTATGTTAATTATTCCACTTAGTACCCACAATTGATCTACTAATGTACGACAAATAGAGAATAGGACTACATTTCGATAAAAGCACACACTTAAGAGTTTGTAACAACAATTAGGAATCACTCCTATAATTGAAGCAAAAGAAATTAGTATCACATAAAAGGTTCTTAAATATGACTTTTAAGGTTCAAAAATCACCAATGCTCTAATTTAACTAGAAATTACATTACAATGCATTAATCTAAGTTTTTGGGTTCAGGAGTATACATGGGTTCATATAAGCATTTTATCGAATTTTTGCAAGAAAATGGTGATTGTTGGTTTAAAATTAATCTGGTCTCTATGAAATTGCCATGCTGTAAAGTTAGAAGTTATCGCATTAGAGAATCACAACCGAAAGGACCAAAAATTATTTATGTCTGACGCCTACATCTTTATCACCTACCATCTCTGTCATCGTCTACCCCCTATCACTTGTGTCGCTACCGCTTCCACCTACATCCCTCACCACCACCAGAGTCACATTTGATTATGGTTCATTTTGTTAAAGGATTTGGGGGAAGCAGATAGGTGAGTAAGAAATATCAGCTAGACTAGTCGGGTCAGTTATGACAGATCAAGTTTTGGGTTAAATAATTGGTACATGTCACCTAACATTATCACATTAGGATATTTTAATTGGGCCCCAAGGCCTAACATTGTCACGTCACAACTTTTGGGGCTTTCGGGTGCAGTGAAACAAAAGAAATATTCTCGACTACAAGGACCTTTTTCCAAAATTTTCCCCAGTATTGGGAGTGTTTTTGTCTTTTGACTTTTGAATTTTATAAATAATGCATTGCTCTACATCATCTCCTCTGCACTTGATAGAAGAAATGCAAAATTCCATATTGACACTTGAAGCAGCGTGGAAGTGATTACCATCCCCAATGTTCCAAGTTCCGTGAAAAAACAATGGGAGGGGATTAGCATCAAGCAGATATAGAAAAAAGACATAATGTACAAAATGCTTGTTCTAGACTAGACACATTTGCAATCTGTCTCCACCATCTGCTCACTTTCAAATTCTCTTACAATCTTAACAATATCTTGTACTTTGTTTGACATGTGATTATTATGTTCCTCAATATAAGACAATAGTGTCCGCAATTGCTCCTGGTAAGCTGCACATCGTCGTTTACATCGTTGCCTCTCATTGTTAAGCTCAATGATTAGTTCTCGTATTCTGCGGTCCTTTTCATCCTGCAGAATTCAAAATAAAAATTTGAGAGAAACCAAAAGAAGGCTGAACAAAACTTTGAAATAAAAGCTGAGGCTTAGCTATCGGTGGTGTTCATGGTTTAATAGTAGCCATGAGAGTAAAATAGCAAAATACAAGAACCAATATCTTGGAATCAGTATAACCAGATCTCGAGGGATTTGGAGAGCAATAACCACAAGCTAATGGCCAATGATTGGCTGTCATCAGAAAACCAATTAATCAAGGTGTCGAATGGTGCCTAACTAAAACAAGTCTTCTACAAAGTTTTGGAATTAATGGCATGCAGAAGTTGGCCTGTCAAACCTGACCAGAATACAGTAGACCTAATATCCAACTTAGATATTGATCGCATTCAATTAGGGTACAATACAAAAATTCTGAACAGAAATGACATACCTCATTAACCAACTTCTTGGCAGATCCTCTCCATGGCACCCTACTTGGAGACAATAATTCATGATTGTGGTCTTTAACGAATTTGTTGACAACCCACTTGGCACCATCTCTTAAAGCCAGCCTCAACATTGCAGGACATCCCTCTCTGGTGATAGGTGGTGGAGGAAGAACTCTGTCCTTCCGGTAGATATATTTCTTTTCACGAAAACCTTCTTTTGAACAGACAAAATCCTGACCAATAACCATGTTATTAATTCGAGAACGCCGATTATGATGGATTCGCACTGTAAACCCGATGCTCCTTCCGTAAGCAATATAATATTCTCGAGCATCATCTCTTGAATTGAATTCCATACCAATGTATGGCTCCATACCATCAGCTGCCAACGGTACAGCTTCACCAAAGTGTTCTAGGATCTTATCATCTTCACTCAAACACAATCCTACAGTTCTTGAAAGCTCATCATCCACAAATTCATGCCCATTGTAATTCTCCACTTGAAAATACTTTTCACTGTCATCTGAATCAAAGGTTTGATTGGTTGTGCTCTCCATTACAACCTTGGTGCAGATCCAGACACGCTGCTCGTCGAAAACAATAGTGCTGCGTGCAGGAAAATAAAAAATCAGATTTGTTCACCCTCCTCATTTCTTTAACTTACAACCAAGTATTTGAGATAAATTTAGAACATAAAGACCACAATAGATTCCACCACATGATGAAGGACTGCTTCGTACCCAAATCAAGCACAGATTAGAACAAAAACTCAACAAACCCACAAAGTAAAATCGAGAACAAAACAGAAACGTGATCAGCCAAGGAAAAAAATCCCCAGATTTCATAATTTAGCTTTAATTTTCAAGGCAACCAAACAGCAAATCCTTTTTCTTTTTTGCCCTTTGCTTTAAAATTTTACAGAAAAAAATAAAGCCAGCCGAAAGAGAGAGAGAGAGAGAAAGGACGAGTGGGCTATTGAAAATTTTTTAAGGGGTCCATGAACGTACCAGATACAGACGCTGAAAAGAACCCTAGGATGGCAGTGTGTTTGATAGCAGCAGCTACTCTGACATGATGGTCTGGAAGTGTAGGCTATCACTGCCCTTTTCATTTGCAGCCTCTTCTTTTATTATTCTCTACCTCAACGGCATGTCGTTGTTTTCAGTCAGGCTCGGTTGTCTCTTTATTTAAAAAATGACTTCAATGTTTTCAAATCAGAACCATTAGAAATAAATACTTTTAAAAAATAAATTTCATTAAAAATTTATAAGCTTTAAAAAAAAAAACATGCTGACATTAGTATTTTAATCTCGCAGTTCACTGAAGTTGATTATATCATGAAATAACCTCCATTTGAAGTGTTTTTAACTTTTGTTGGATATTCATCATCCAAATACTTTGCAATTCCCGCTCAGTCTCAGGTTCTTGTTATTGGCTACCATATTACGAGCAACTCAATAACCATATTTACTATTATCCATGTTTTTCCTACTGAATTACCCTACTGAACAACAGCCTCGACAGCAAATAATCCTACAATAATTCCACATCCCAAGTTTTAGAGTAAGGATCATTAAATTATTGAACATTGAACCTTTTGAAATAGAAATCACAATCATCTCTAGTTTAAAATCATCTAAAATTCAAATACAAGTACCATTCCCACTTTCCATCTATACTCTTGCTACAAAATATGAACTGAATTTAAGATACTTTTCTTAATAAAATTTGGATTATGACTTAAGTTGATTGATACCTATGGAGGCAAGTTTTAGACCCCATTTGGTGAATGGTTTATCAGCCAAAAATTAGCTGATTGATTATGTTTAGTTGATTGACCATGTTAAACAGCTGCCCATTGTGTTTGGTAATCAGCTGATTAAGTTGGCCGATTGAACTCAATCAGCTGATTTTGAAGAACCTCCTTCAAAGAAGCGTTTCACTTAATCAGTTAATGGTTTTTATTTTAATGTCGATTTTGCCCTCTTTGCTCTTACCCTCCACAGATGCTCTTTCCTTGTCAAATCGTTAATGTTGCTCTCCTCATCGATTACGTTAACTTTGTCAGCAGCTCACACCCATTTTGTTCGTGATCAGGTATCTTTTGTAAGCATCCTTTTTTTCCCCTCAACCAACTCAACGCTTTTTCTCTCATTTTCTCTCTAAATTTTCCCAAACTTTTGGTAGCATAGCCAAACACCCTACCACGCTTTGTTTTTCTCTTTTACCTCTCGAAATCCTCACCGATTTGTATCGTCACATGTGCGTTATTTGCACTGAGGATTGTGAAGTGAGAATCAGTACGAGTATGGAGAAGGGAATTGTGGAGTTGTAAGGACACCGAGTCTTCCTCTGTTGATCATCTCGTTATCATTATCCACGGTATTCTTGGAAGGTTTTTTTTGGTGTTTTATTGAGGTTTTCATTGAATTGTGAGTGTTGATTCTTGATTTTTGTTAGGTTTTCGATTGTATTTTTTGTTCTGTCTTGTTGATCTTCATTTTCATTCTTTTTAATATATGAGTTCTGCGTGTGTAATTTGTGTGTAGTAATTAATGGCACTATGGATATTGAACTGGAATACTAATTTTTTGTGATGTTTATGCTTTTTTTACCTAGTCTAAATTATTAATTACGGACTTGCAACATTCAGTTAGAGGATTAGTGGTAAGATATGCCATTGGAAATTTGTATAGACCACCTAAGATAGAAAATTTGGAGGATTTTATGGCTACAGGTGAGGACTTAAGGTGTACAATTGGTGGGTTAAAGGCTATGAACTTCATAACCATTGCAACACTACACATTGGCTCTAGGGGAATAAGCAAGTATCCTATTTTTACAATTAAAATTATCTTTTAATTCTTTCAGCATAAATGGTGCACTTGATTATGATGTATATTTGTGAGTAGAGGTAACCACATTGGGAACTATTGGATGAAATATGCAGAAAAAGAAACTTAAAATGTTTCTTTTGGATAGGGACAGAAAGACAAACTGTGAAGTACAAAAGCTAATGGT
This sequence comes from Erythroxylum alaternifolium, assembly GCA_027478495.1. Lineage (NCBI taxonomy): Eukaryota > Viridiplantae > Streptophyta > Magnoliopsida > Malpighiales > Erythroxylaceae > Erythroxylum > Erythroxylum alaternifolium. The sequence continues at coordinate 13,184,218 of JANIIA010000010.1, read as the reverse complement.
AATATACCATTCTAACATGTGCCTATGAAAGTATGAGAGCAGTATTTGAGAAGTGGTTTGTGCATTTCAAAGTTGACATAATCTTTGCTGGACATGTTCATGCTTATGAAAGATCAGTATGATTATGCTCTTAGACTCCTTTTTGTACAAGTGATTATGGCTAAGAAAGATTATTGATCTGATAGACTTTTGTTCCTTAAATAATTCAATTTCAGTATCAAATTTCTAATGTACACTGTAATGTGTCAATCGGTGAACGATACCCTATCCCTGACAAATCTAACTCGGTTTACATTACTGTTGGAGATGGAGGAAATCAAGGTGGTCTTGCAAGAATGTAAGTGAAGCAGATAAGTCGCTGTTATGTTCATGAAACAGAGTTAAAATATGAATAAGAAACATTGATATTGATCATATAGGTTTAGAGATCCACAACCAGATTATTCTGCCTTCAGAGAAGTTAGTTATTGACATTCTGTGTTGGAGATATTGAATAGAACACACGTATTTTATCACTAGAATCACAATGATGATGGTAAAAAAGTGCCAACTAATAGGATCGAATTGCACAATCAATATTAGTGAGAACAATACTATACTATTACAGATTGAAGCTAATCAATCATATGATGCAAATTGGATTCTAATGAATGCATTTATTTATAAGAACTGTGTTTGTTTCTTTAAGGGAACCAGTCTGAGAAGAAGAAAGCTGAAGAAACATCACCTGAGGAATGTTATTGACTAGATTTCCAGTTCCTGACATGAAACCAATCACAATACATTACTATATTCAAGAGCATTCAAGTGGGTTGATGAAGCTTCTAAGAACCATAAACTGACTATATCAGAACACTCTGTGGAATAAGATGTTTCTTTCTAGAATTTATCTTGTAATCCATTCTTCATTACATGCATAATGTCAATTCAGTTACTGCTTAACAATCTAACCCTGCATTCGAAACGAAAGCATAACAAAAGCAGTCTTATAATCTTCAATCAACTAAAAATGAATACAACAGGATTATTACACGAGGTCTAAACTTGACTGGAATGATAAAACATTTCATTGCTCTCCTTTTCTCTCCACTCACATGTAATAGACAAGTTTTCTTCTTTAGAACTTCTGCTCAGACTGTGCTTGATGTGGCACAGCAATATTATGTACAATAAAGGGCAGAGTTTACCTCATGGATACAGGTTGTGTTATTTTTTTTCTAATATTCTACAAACACAAATGTCCATAATGTGTGTCCTATGATTTTGTAGCAAAACTTCATTAGCTGCTTATTAAATTATCCTTATTTATCAATAAATAATGTGATTGGTTCAAATATTTTAATAAAAATTTTGTTAAATTCCAAATTTGTGATAAATAATTGATTTATCTATCAAAAATCTAAGATGAATATAAATTACAATATATACCAATAGTTATTTATAAATATCCAATCAATCATAGGAGATATGTTATTCTTTTAAATAGGAAGAAAATAACATGCACTTAAGTATGTATCTTCACAAGATATTGTAGATGTATTAGATATTAGAATTTAGATTACATTGCATTAAAAATAGAGTAATTTTTTAATTAATATAGTCCTAATTTCACAAATTTTATGATAATATTCATATCCTTATAATTTTTTAAATTCATGTCCTCATAAGTCATTTTACACATAAACAGCTAATACTAAACAACTAATTTTACCAAGCATCTCTGACAAACAGCTAATTCAATTCGCTGGTAAAATCAACTAATATAATCAGCTAACAGCTAAATACAATCAATTGATTGCCAAACAGAGCCTATGTGCCTAATTGTTTTTAACAAAATTGAAAGCAACAAGTGTTCGGCTAACAAACTTTTCTTTCTTTGGTGCATGGATTGTAAAATCAAAGTAAATACCCCGTATCACATTTTTCGATCTATTGTCAACTGCGTTACTAAGAAAAGCTCATATTTTAGCAAGGCTTACATTGTTACTGCTTCGGCATTATATTATAATCTTGATGTGGATAGTGTGTGCACAGCTATATTTGATGTGTTTGATGTACCTTATTTGAGACATTCTGAAATTTTGAATGGAGCTCCGAAATCCTCAAACGTGCACTACTGTTAAGAATAGGAAGGGAAAGGATGCAACCACTTCTTAATCATCTATATCTCAGGCACCCTCAGAGCCCCAAAAAGAAGCAGTTGAAGAGGAACTAATTGTAGCAGCAGATGTCGACAAGTTCCAGCAAGTCCTCAATCAAATGGCCTATAACCATCAACAAATGACACTACAAATTAATGAGCTTGGCAATCAAATGGGACAAGTGCTTAAGGAGCAGTGGTATGTAAAAAAGAAATTCCTCAAGTTCATCTAGATGAAGAACATTGAAGTCCCTTCTCCTACGCCTTCACCACCACAATCTCCATAAGCTTTCTTACCCTTTACTTTTTATGTTGTATTATTTACCTTGTTAGTTATTTTACTTACTTGTTTGTTTTATTTTGGGTTTTGTGTTTTGGTTTTCTTTTGTGGTTGCCTTGTCACATTGAGGACAATATGTTGTCCAAGTGTGGGGAGGTGAAATTTTCTTTGTCAATTGTATTGTTTTAGTCACTACTTTCATTTAGTTAATTAGGATGCATGTTTACGGCATATTATATTGTTTTATGTTGTTTTATGTTAAGCAATGAAACCACATTTGATTCATTTTGATTTATTTTGCCATGAGATTCTGTCATGATAGTTAGAAGGAGATTGAATGCATGCTTGAACTTAGACTAGGCTACTTGAGTAGAGAGTGAACAATGTTGAGTGATGAAAAGTAGTTAGTTGCATAAGTTTACTCAGAATTTGACACTTGAGCAATGAGGTAGTGTAAAGATGCATAATGAATTTTCATTTGAGCCAATGTGAGGATTGAGTCGATATGACTCCATCTATAGTCATTTTATTTCTTTGTTTGTGTGATGCTTCCTTAGGTTATTACCTTTAGAACTTGCTTTGAATCGATCTGAGTCTACTGGATGCATGCTTAATAGAGATGATTAAGGCCCTTTTTGTTTTAACCTTTGGCTTAAATGATCTACCTTTCATTATCCCTTGCTACCCCGTCGAGCTTTAACCCTTTTGTTTCTTAAAGATACCCCACATTTTAAAACTTGAAACCCCATTAGCCTACCTATTCACAAGCTTAGTAGAGTATTAAGTGATACATTAGTTTGGAATTTTTGCTACATTTTTTTCTGAGAATGAGATGAGTGATACTTCTACTCTTGGATCACAATGTATTTAGTTGCTATTTTGTTCATTGTTTCTTCAATTTCATTAAAAAGAAAAAAATAAAATAAAATAAAAAGGAAGGACATTTTATTAGCATCAATAAGTGCAGAGTAGTAGTATATTTACATTTGTGTATCTTATAAATATGTTTTACTATCCCTTTGTTCACTTATTACTTTATGAATTCTTGTGATAAACCTTTTACCCCTTTTGACCCACCTTAACCCTTACCACATTACAACCCGAAGCAAGTCCTTTTGATCTATTTATGCATGTAATCATTGTAGAGGAGAATTGGTGTATTAGCAAGCCTACGGTAGTGTAGTTTCCCATAGGGAGCTTAAGCGAAACACTAACCATCAAACACTTTAGAGAAATGAGTGAAACCATAAGAAAGATTCATTTTATGTTTATACTTATCTTTGAGTGATGGTGCCATAAGTTGAGTTTGCTTATGTACACTAATGAAAAGTAGTCATGACGTGTGTAGTAGCTTGACATTTAAGTTGGCCAAACTTTGAGGGATTACATGTTCTGATCTTTGTGAAAATGAATTGATGAAATTGATTGATTGTGCATGTTTTGTTTGATTTTTCTTGAGGACAAACAAAGATTTAAGTATAGGGAAGTTGATAGCTATGCATTAGTGTGTGTTTTTCCAAGTATTTGGCATGTGTTTTTTGTATAATAGGTTATTATTGTTGTGTTTTAGGACTTATTTTGTATATTTTTGTTTAGTTTGATCTTCATTATTGTTATTGAGCTAGGAATAAAGAGAGGAGAAGAGAAGAGGAGGAATTGTAATACAAGAACCCATGATCATGGGATTCATGCTAATTCCCACGATCGTGGGATACCCAGCCCGAAGATACACCCGGGTTTCACTTATTTTTAGGTTTTCGTGACTTTATAAGGTCATAAACCCCTAGGGCTGAGTAGATGATGGTGAGAACTTGTTGGCCCTGGTCCCCGTAAAGATTTTATGGTAGCTATATGTCACCATTTGGAATTTACCAGGATTTACAAAAAAATACGTGGTGGAATGTGGA
>JANIIA010000010.1:13165929-13179791 GCA_027478495.1 Erythroxylum alaternifolium | reverse complement strand
GACCCCATTTGGTGAATGGTTTATCAGCCAAAAATTAGCTGATTGATTATGTTTAGTTGATTGACCATGTTAAACAGTTGCTCCTTGTTTTTAGTAATCAACTGATTGGGTTGGCTGATTGAATCCAATAAGCTGATTTTGAAGAAGCTCCTTCAAAGAAGCATTTCATTTAATCAGCTAATGGTTTTTATTTTAATGTCGATCTTGTCCTCTTTACTCTTACCCTCCACAGATGCTCTTTCCTTGTCAAATCGTTAATGTTGCTCTCCTCGTCGATTACATCATTTTTGCCAACAGCTCACACCCATTTCTTTCGTGATCAGCTATCTTTTGCAAGCGTCCTTTTTTCCCCTAACCAACTCAACGTTTTTTCTCTCATTTTCTCTCTGAATTTTCCCGGACTTTTGGTAGCGTAGCCAAACACCCTACCACCCTTTGTTTTTCTCTTTTATCTCTCGATATCCTCACCAATTCGTATCGTCACACGCGCGTTATCTACACTAAGGATTGTGAAGTGAGAATCACTATAAGTATGGAGAAGGGAATTGTGGAGTTGTAAGGAAGCTGAGTCTTCCTCTATTGATCATCTCGTTATCATTGTCCACGGTATTCTTGGAAGGTTTTTTTTGGGTGTTTTATTGAGGTTCTCATTGAATTGTAAGTGTTGATTCTTGATTTTTGTTAAGGTTTCGATTGGATTTTTTATTCTGTCTTGTTGATCTTTTATTTCCGTTCTTTTTAATATATGAGTTTTGCTTGTGTAATTTGTGTTTAGTAATTAATGGCGCTATGGATATTGAACTAGAATACTAATTTTTGTGATGTTTATGTTCTTTTTTACCTAGTCCAAATTATTAATTATGGTACTTGCAACATTTAGTTGGAGGATTAGTGGCAAGATATGCCATTGGAAATTTGTATAGACCACTTAAGACAAAAAATTTGGAGGATTCTATGGCTACAGGTGAAAACTTAAGGTGTACAATTGGTGGGATAGAGGCTACGAACTTCATAACCGTTGCAACACTACACCTTGGTTCTAGGGGGAATAAGCAAGTATCCTATTTTTGCAATTAAAATGATCTTTCAGTTCTTTAAACATAAATGGTGCACTTAATTATGATGTATATTTGTTAGTAGAGGTAACCACATTGGGAACTATTGGAAAATAGAAGATGAAATATGTAGAAAAAGAAACTTAAAATGTTTCTTTTGGATAGGGACAGAAAGACAAATTGTGAAGTACAAAAGATGATGGTAATATACCATTCTAACATGTGCCTATGAAAGTATGAGAGTAGTATTTGAGAAGTGGTTTGTGCATTTCAAAGTTGACATGATCTTTGCTGGACATGTTCATGCTTATGAAAGATCAATATGATTATGTTCTTAGACTCCTTTTTGTACTAGTGATTATGGCCAAGAAAGATTATTGATCTGATAGACTTTTGTTCCTTAAATAATTCAATATCAGTATTAGATTTCTAACGTACATTGTAATGTGCCAACCGGTGAACGATACCCTATACCTGACAAATCTGCCCTAGTTTACATTACTGTTGGAGATGGAGGAAATCAAGGTGGTCTTGCAAGAATGTAAGTGAAGCAGATGAGTCGCTGTTATGTTCATGAAACAGAGTTAAAATATGCATAAGAAACATTGATATTGATCATACAGGTTTAGAGATCCACAACCAGATTATTCTGCCTTCAGAAAAGCTAGTTATTGACATTCTATATTGGAGATATTGAATATAACACATGTATTTTATCACTGGAATCACAATGATGATGGTAAAAAAGTGCCAACTGATAGGATTGAATTGCACAATCAATATTAGTGAGAACAATACTTATACTGTTACAAATTGAAGGTAATCAATCATGTGATGCAAATTAAATTCTAATGAATGCATTTATTTATAAGAACTATGTTTGTTTCTTCAGGGGAACCAGTCTGAGAAGAAGAAAACTGAAGAAACATCACCTAAGGAATGTTGTTGACTAGATTTCCAGTTCCTGACACGAAAACTCAATCACAGTACATTACTGTATTCAAGAGCATTCAAGTGGGTTGATGAAGCTTCCAAGAACCATGAACTGACTATATCAGAACACTCTGTGGAATAAGATGTTTCTTTCTAGAATTTATTCTATAATCCATTCTTTATTACATGCATAATGTCAGTTCAATTACTACTTAACAATCTAACCTTGCATTCGAAACGAAAGCATAACAAAAGCAGTCTTATAATCTTCAATCAACCAAAAATGAATGCAACAGGATTATTACATGAGGTCTAAACTTGACTGGAATGATAAAACATTTCATTGCTCTCCTTTTCTCTCCCTCACATGTAACAAACAAGTTTTCTTCTTCAGAACTTCTGCTCAGACTGTGCTTGATGTGGCACAACAATATTATGTACAATAAAGGGCAGAGTTTACCTCACGAATACATTTTGTGTTTTTTTTTCTAATATTCTACAAACACAAATGACCATAACATGTGTCCTATGATTCTATAGCAAAACTTCATTAGCTGCTTATTAAATTATCCTTATTTAGCAATAAATAATATGATTGGTTCAAATATTTTAATAAAAATTTTGTTAAATTCCAAATTTGTGATAAATAATTGATTTATCTATAAAAATCCAAGATGAATATAAATTACAATATATACCAATAGTTATTTTATATATATCCAATCAATCATAAGAGATATGTTATTCTTTTAAAAAGGGAGAAAATAGCATGCACTTAAGTATGTATCTTCATAAGATATTGTAGATGTATTAGATATTAGAATTTAGATTACACTACATTGAAAATAGAGTAATTTTTTAATTAATATAGTCCTAATTTCACAAATTTTATTATAATATTCATATCCTTATAATTTTGTCTTCATGAGTCATTTTACACATAAACAGTTAATACTAAACAACTAAATTTACTAAACATCTATAACAAATAGCTAATATAATCCGCTAGTCAAATCAGCTAATATAATCAGTTATCAGCTAAACAGCTAAATGTAATCAGTTGATTGCCAAACAGGGCCTTGATCTATTTAAAACTCTTAATATACTGTAAGCGCACAAGTCGTATGTGTAGTATGTGAGGTATCGATCCCTCAAAAAGTTGTCAACTAATCTAATTCTAAGTTATCTAAGGCCTAAATAATTATTAAAATGAAAATAAAAATTGAACAGAAAAGTAAACACGTGAAAATGATTGACAAAAAGTTACTTTGTAAAATTAACACAAAAGGAATCGAATATTGAGCACCACCAAATGCACTATGGAAAATCACACAATGAAAATCATAGAAGAAAATTTACCAAATTATGGGAAAGGGATTTATCCTATCATCAATGCTAACTTAATCATTTTTGTGTTAATGTGGTGTTGGTTCTAGACTATTGAAGGGTGGATTACTCTCTCTCGAGTTATAATCACTAAGCTCTAATTAATAAACCTGAATTAAGTCGAGTTATCGAAAATGCCATCTCTCGATTGATAATCAGCCCCCAACTTAATGTGTTCTTAAGCCTTCTAATAAACAATTGGGTCTCACACTAGATCTCTCTCCTTATAATTACCAATTTGATTATTTGCGTAATCTATAGGGTCGTTTAACTCTCATTACCTAACCCAATCATTTTACATTCGGTTCACTCTCTCAATTTATTACCAAAGAATAAAGTTGCAACAAATAATCACAACATTTGAATGAATTAACACAAAAACAAATAGAATAACATTGAATCAAGTTTAAATCCCTAAAGAAAAGTTAGAATATCATCATCAATCCCAAATCCATCAACATAATCATATCTATCTTACATATCCAAAGAAGAAAATAACAAAGATGAAAAGAAATTGTTACTTGGATGGGATAGGGATGGCTCAGGAAAGCAGCAGTAGCAGAAGCCCGCTCTTCTCTCTTCTTTTTCCTCTCCTCTCTCTTCTTCCTCCTTTTTCTTGGAACTTTCCCAAAGTGGTAGAAATTGGAGCCCCTCTAGGGTTCTTTCTCTTTCTTTATATAGTTTTTTTTATTTTAGATAAACCCTAGGGGTTTTCCCAATTCCAAAAAGTCCCAAGTGTCCCTCGGTAAGTTGCATTCGGGAGGTTGTTCACACTGTCTGGCGCGTAGGCCACGATCATAGCCCTATTTCATTTAGCTCTCTTTCATGATCATGGTATACCAGGCCTCGATCGTGACTTCTCCCAGCTACTTCGGTCACGATCCTGGTGGGCCACGATCATGGGCCTGGGTCTAGCTCTAGGGTTCCATATTTTTTTGGAAAAGTTGAAATTGTATTAAAATAATTAATAAAATACAAGCTAAAAACTTATCCTTCATCAAGGAAATGCTAAGAGACAACAAGTTAATTACAAGTAATTGACCAAACGATGTTGTGTAACACATTACTATCAGTCATTAAATGACTTCGATGAGGACACAACAAAACAATTTGGAAAGCTTCCTTTAGAGGTTAAACATTATTCTCCCATCTAAAGAATACTCCAGAAGCTTCTGAATTAAGGTGGATTTTTTGAAGGCATTCTTCAGCTCTTTCCTCTGGCGATAACTATCAAGGTAAGGGATTTTTGTCTTGAGATTTGTTTCTTCATCTTCTTTTTAATCAATGGTATCTACATTTAGGGCCCGATGGATCTTTTTCACTACTTGGATATATCTAGCCAAAAAGGGGTGTTCTCTCCAGACGTGTGACTTTTCGTCTTCTGTATCTGTGACATATGCAGATGATCGAAGAACTAAGAAGACATAGAAGATCGACCCTGTAAGGTAAGAACTTGCTCCATCCTTAGAGATTCCTACATAAATGTTGTGTGTAATTCTTTGCTTGGATAAGAAATTCAGATGTAGTGTCTGAATTTATCTGGGTTTTCTGGGAGTCTCGTTAGGGTGTCCAAGAAACTACTAGCCTCCCACTGCATTTCTTCTCCATCTAGTTTATGATAAGTTATTCTCTAATAATGTTAGTTATGTTCAGTAAGAGAATGTAGGCATCTTTCTCTCCTTACAAATCTTTTGTTATTTCTCTCCTTCCAAAGCTCCTGGATATATGTTGCAATTGTAACCATGTAGACTTCTTTATCATGTTTGGATGCATGAACCTCCAGTATATCTTGTATAGTTCCACTCAGATTGCTCTAACAGTAGTTAAGTGTGCATAAAGAGGAGATTTGCTACCATACCCTTTTAGAATATTCACACCTGAAAGACAAATGGTCTCTGTCCTCTTCTTCTATATTGCATAGGATACATTGTTTAGGATAAGATAGGAATTTTAATCTTGTCATAGTACTAAGTTTATTCAACATAGCTAACTAACTCAAGAAGTTGGCATTTGGTTTGAGAGTGTTACTCCAGATCAACTTACACCATCCAATGCTTGAGTTTGTCCCATACATTAGTTGTTTAGTTTACTTATTAGTTATTTCCAATACCGATAGACCATTCCATAGATAAATATCCTGTCTATCATTGTGTCTGTATTGTGGTATTAAAAGAATTCTAATCTCAGGATTGAGCCCAGTTGCCATCTACAATTAATTCTTGGATTTTGGCTTTTCTTAAAAATCTATCAAGGGTAACCCTGGCTATCAGATGATGAATTAGTGCTCCTTGGCCTATCCAATTGTAATACCATAGTGAGATTCGATCCCCAACCCCAATATAAAATGTGATTTGGTGCTGTACCTTTTCCCCCAATCTAAGTATTTGGTTAAATAATCACGATTAACTATCTTTAGGTCTAGTTACCTAAGACTGCCACCCCTTAATATGTAGCTATTCACCCATTTAATCAACAATGATTCCTTTTCACTTAAAATTCTCCACAACCCTTTCAACAATAAGCATCCGTTGCGTTTGTTGATTGACTCTAAACCCAATCCTCTAGTTGCTTTTGGTTGATATATATGGATCCAACTGACCTTAGCTATTCCTCTTTCTTCTTTCCCCTTACTCCATAAGAATTGTTTCATAATTTTTCCACTATTTTAACCAGCCCTTTAGAGAGATAAATATGTGAACACCAGTACGTATTCATAGACATAATAACAAATTTGAGGAGTTGAAGTTTACTGCCATAGGATAAAGTTTTGTTTTCCCATGAACCCAATCTCCTTTGAATCTTTTCAAGAATACATCCCCTAAATTATAGTCATCTCAAAGAGATAGGAATACCCAAATATAAGATAGGAAGATCTTATTTTCCCATTTCGGTGATAAGAGACAAACTATTAGAGAGATGTGTAACAGTTTTTGATAGGATGAAGAAGCTTTTTTGAAAATTGATGCTCAATCTAGATATCTCCTTAAATCTTTGTAAGGTATTTATCAGTAATGAAACTAAGGGAATATCTGCCTTACTTAATAGGATTAGATCATTTGTAAAACATAAACTAGTTAGTGAAAGCAACACATAAACTAGTTAGTGAAAGCATCTTACATATGGTATGGTACTTGAAATTTGGAGTTCAAGAGATCTTGTATTTTATCATGAGGGTAAGAACTTCCATGCATATTAGAAACAGGTAAAGGGAAAGTGGATCCCTTTGCCTAATTCCTTTTTTACCTTTAAACATCTTAGTAGGACTCCCATTGATCATAATCCTAAAGGAAATCGTAGATATACACTCTTGAATCCATTTGATAAAAATCTGGGGGATACTCATAACTACCATATTCTGCAATATAAAGCTCCAACTAACACTATCAAAAGCTTTATGAAGATCCACTTTTATAGTGCAGTTTTGAGGGGAGTTTTCTCTTGTGTACCCTTTTACAAGCTCCTGCAAGATTAAGATATTATCTCCAATATTCCATTTCTTAAAAAGGCTCCTTGATTCCTACTGATGATGAGGTGTAGAACAGATTTTAGTTTATTGGCAAGGATTTTAGCAATAATCTTATAAATGAAATTAGTGCAGGAAATAGGTCTGAATTCACTTCATGTAATAAGGTTATGAATTTTTGGAATCAAACACAATGAGCTCTCGTTGATCTCTTTGAGCAATATTCCATTTTTGAAGAACTCGTGCACTGCTTCTTTGATTAGCTTTCTTATTTTATCCTATTTTTTATAGAAGAAACCATTCAAACCATCTGGTCCTAGAGCCTTTGAACCATTCATTTTAAACACCATTGCGTCTGTCTCTTAATCCGTGACCTGCCTGTTTAAAAGATTAGCTGCATCATCAGGAATTTTAGCAAAAATAAAGATACTGAGATCTGCATTGTAAATGCAGACATTTCCTTCAGTTCCTAGGAACTTTTGGAAGTGTTCCAAGGCATCTTGAGTGACCTTAGTTTGCTACTATATAGACTCCCCTGATTCGGCTTTATTCAAAGTAATCTTATAAATATTCCTCCTTGCCAACACTGTATTGAAGAAAAACCTGATACATCTGCCCCTATCCTCAATCCAATTGACTTTGGACCGCTGTCTTAATAATGAACAATACTGCTTGCATATAGTGCTTCAGGGCTTCTTTCTCTTCCTTCGCAATAATCTCATCAGTAGGATTATCAGCTAATGATTTTTGTATAAATGAGAGTTATAGTCTTATTGCTTCTATCTCTTGTTATGTGCTTTGTCCCCTTCTTCCATTTAATCTCTTCAATTCTTGCTTTATTGTTAGTTTTTGCACACAACTAAATTGTTTAGTACCAGATACGTCAAACTCCAAACCTTTGGTAATGGCTTCTTGGAATCCTTCCATAATAGTAAGAAAATTGTTAAATTTGAATGGGTATTTTATATAAACCTTTTTGATGAGGTTATCAACCTTGATAGGGGTATGATCCGAAAACCCTATATTTTAAAATATGGCTTTAATATCTAGAAAAGTTGCCAACTATTTAACATTCACCAAGGCCCTATCTAATTTCTTTCTAATGAGCCATTTAGAACTTTGCTTGTTGCTCCAAGTAAATCTTTAACCCTTGAATTTTAAGTCAGAAATTTCCACGTCTTTGGTACAATCAAACAAATCTATATTGTAGTTGGCCAAATTACAATTCCTTTCAGCTTTAGATCGATAAATAGTAGAGTTGAAATCACCACTTATAATCCATGGAATGCTAGTTGACCCTTTTAATCTTCTCAGTGAATTTCATAAGTCTAATCTTTGAAAAGCAATATTAAAACCATAGAAAAAGGTAGCCAAAACTGAAGATGCTCCATTTTGAATGTCAGTTTTGTGTGAATGAATTGCTCACTTCTATGAGATTCTCATCATAAACAATAATGATTCTTCCATAAGCATGGTACTGGTGATTAGCCTTTATCTACCATTGACTTCAAAACAACCTAATTTATTCAAAATTTTTAGTCTATTTTTTTCTAATAGACAAAATAATCTAGGCTTCTCATGTTAAACAAAATCCTTTAAAGCATTAATGAGTGAAATTAGAAGAGAAGACTTAATTAGAGTAATTTTAAAAAATTAAAGAAGGACCTATAAACCCGATGCTTACACGTTACTATGTTAACGGTCACATTTAAGGGTGGTCATTTTTATTTACATATGCACCTTACATAGGCCTATGTTGCCCCCTAGATAAAGAACACAAGGACCTACGTGATCTCTTGTAGGTCCTGTGTTATCATTATGGATTTACAAAGAATTTCTCTGAGAACACAGCCAGCTATATGAACTTATGTTTGAGGAAATGTAACTCATTAAAAAACTAAGGATTTAGATTTTAAAGAAAAGAGAAGTATAAAAGAAAATGTGTTTTTTTAGGCATGAAACATCCTAAAGTCATTTTGAAACTGTTTTACTTCAGTTTTGATCAAGACTACATCATTCTCTAAAGGGTAAGATTTTAATAAGAATTTTTTAAATATTCAAGATTCAAGAACAATGGATTCTTTATCTTGTTTTCTATATTATCTTTGTATTAATGTTATTATAAACTAAATTGGGATATAGATTTAGGTAGGATGAACATAGGATATAATATATTTTCATTGATTTTTGGTTCAATGAATTTAAAATTTTCTTATGATTTATCCATATCTTTATATTAACTTAATAGAATGAGAAAAAGTGAAAGATACAATAATTGATTCATGCATTGAGATTCAAAAGAAGTGATATATGTTTAGGTCATAACATGGATAAAGAGGGTTAAATATGAGTTATTCCAGATAAAACTACAAAATCTTCCTAAGTTAGGGCAAAACCTATTAAAAGAGTTTATAAAAAGAATTAAAAATTCTTAGGTTATCTAAATTCAAAAGGGATATTAATACATATGAATAGGGGTTATATGTCTTAAGAGAGAATTAAGAAACAACAAAATTAGATATAGTAAAGTCCTACATAATTGCTCACCTAAATATAGTTATACCATTGATTAATATATTCTTGATTATTACATTGCCTTAGTGTTTAGCCTTGCTATTTACTTTATTTTCTTATTCAATCATCTATAATCGTTGTTCTAGCTTATTAAGTTTATGTCAGTAGGTAGTTAGCTAGTAGTCCTTGTGGGATCAACCTATACTTGCACATCCTACTTATAACTACATCATACACATATGGAAGTAGAAAACCAAGCTTTTAGCACCATTGCCAGAGACTAGGCATTAATATTTGCAAATCTACAAAAACTAAATAGATTAGACTTTTTGGTTTTGTTTTATTTTTGTTTATTATTTATTTACTAAATTTCTTTGACTCTTTCTCTTTTAAAGACTGCTAACTGGTGAATGTTGTCGTCTATAACTAAATATAAAAAGAAACAAACTTCCTACAACACAAATTAATGTAGTAGTGGAAAGTAAGGATCGTTCCCATAAGGAATTCATATGTTAGTTGTTACGTGATAAAACAATGAGAATTTAACAATTAATAGGAATAAATCTTGGTTTTCGGTCTCCTTCATTATTGAACTTGTGTTGATCATTGCCACTAAAAATAATCAATTATTGGTTAAGCATTCGTCGTAGTAAATTTCTTTACCTATTTTCTCTTATGTTTAGTTAACTGAAACATGCATTCGAATTAACCCTTATTAATTAATAACCTGGATACGATCTTAGATTTAATTAATTAATAGCTTTACGAATCAAGAAAATCGATGAACTAGACAACATACATACGATGTATATTTAGCCTAGACAATTATTTTTCCTAGAATCATGTCCCTAAGGTAGTAGATAAAAATCCTAGTCGCTACTTTTGATTAAAAGAATTGAACGTCAATATGTTTAATCTAGCGATTGATTGAATAAAATCACAAACTAGTTGTGCACCTAGCTGTAAAATCAAACAATCAAATAATGACTTAGAAAAATAATTAATACTTGACTAATAAATCGACTGAAATAAAGAACGACAGTCTTACAACATTCAGAGTTCAATAACTAGGATTCTATAAACCAAGAAATAAAATTTTAGTTAGCCAACATCACAAATTTTCCAAACTATTTGGGACTTTCACTAACGTCGGGAATGTTACTGACGTTGGGATTATTCTACCGCCAGCCTTCTTTTAGCCGCCAGCCTTCTTTTAGCCGCGATCTCTATTTTTCTCCTCTTTTTCGTTTTTGAAGCTACTTCTTTTCTCTATTTGTTATCTGCTGTCGAAAACCCCTCTAATGCAGCCCTCTTACTGTTGCTTTGATATCATGAATAAAACTTGACTTTCACCTTACTATTCACTTCTTTAAAACCTATGCATAACCCCCTTTTCCACGACAACGTTTTGGGGTGAATGGATTTTAAGAATTAATTCTTGGTCCACAGTTACTGTTCGCAACCTTTAAACCCATGTTCTATTCCTGTGCTACGTTGTTTGCTTTATACTTCCAACCTGCTGTGTTTTATACTTCTGGTTGTTGCACGAGGCCATGTCTAATTAGGTTCAATACTTAGTTCAGCTCTTTTTGTCCCAAAATCATCGCAGTTTTTTCTATTTGGTTCCAAAATACACCTTAACATAAAACAAGATTAATTTCCATTAAGTATAACTTCAAACCTCAAGAAAAAAGAAAATTAACACACAAAAAGATAGAAAATAAAGACACTAACAAACTCCCCCACACTTAACCTTTTGTTTGCCCTCGAGCAAAGTAAACACTAAGCACATGCAATCATTCAAACTTTGGCCAATCGAATGTCAAGCAACTACACACAACATAATTAATTTTCATCAGTGTATATAAACAAACTCAACCTATGAAACTATCACTCAAAGATAAGCATAAACTCACAATAGATTTTACTCACAGAATTCACTCATTTCACTTAAGTGTTTATAGGTTGTGTTTCACTCAAAACTCCCTATACGAAATCATACTACCATAGGCTTGCAAATACACGAATTCTCTTCTATAGTGATTACATGTTAAAATAGATCAAAAGGGCTTTATTTAAGGATGTAATGGGGCTAAGGTTAAGGTGAGTCAAAAGGATTTTGAGGGGTCCTTCACAAGTAGTCATAAAGCACTAAATATACAAAAGGACAACAAAATGTATTTATGAGAATTGCATGTAAATAACTAACTACTCAGAATTTATTTTCGCTACTATAATTGATCCTTTTCTTTTTCTTTTTTCTTTTTTTTGTTGTTTGTTTATTTATTTTCTTTTTTTTGAATATTAAGGAAACAATAATCAATAACAGCAACTAAATACAATGTGCTCTATGAGTAGAAGTATCAGTAAACTCGTCTAAAAAAAAATATAGCCAGTCCCAAAACTAGCTAACTTAGTACTTTATTAAACTTGTGAATAAGTAAGGCTAATGGGGTTTGATGTTTTAGAATGAGGTGTTTTCTTTGAAGAAATAAAAGAGGTAAAGGCTTAAAGGAGTTTGCAAGGGTAAATAAGGTAGGTGGGTCATTTAAGTTAAGGATTAAAAGAAAAAGAGCCTTAATCATTTCTAGCTAGTATGCATCTAATAGATTCAATCCGGCTCAGAGTAAGTTCTGAAGGTAATCACCTAAGGGAGTATCACACACACAAAGAAATGAAATGACTTTTGAATGGAGTCATATAGGCTCAATTCTCACATATGCTTAATTGAAAATCCATTATGCTTCTATACATTACCTAATCACTCAAGCATCAATTTCTAAGTAAACTTATGTAACTGACTACTTTAATCAATCAGCATGATTCACCTTCTATTCAATTAGCCTAATTCGACTTCAAGCATACAATTCAGTCTCATTCCAACTATTAAGATAGAATTTCATGGTTTAACACACGTCACATGCAATTTAAAAGATAGAAAAGAAAGAAAAGAGGGAAAAAATCAAAATCAAAATGAATAAAGAAACAGTAAATTCAAAACACACATTTACACAAACATTCAATGTCAAGTAAACTTATGTAACTGACTACTTTAATCAATCAGCATGATTCACCTTCTATTCAATTGGCCTAATTCGACTTCAAGCATACAATTTAGTCTCATTCCAACTATTAAGATAGAATTTCATGGTTTAACACACGTCACATACAATTTAAAAGACAGAAAAGAAAGTAAAGAGGTAAAAAATCAAAATCAAAATGAACAAAGAAATAGTAAATTCCTCCCCCCCATAAGCTACATTGTCCTCAATGTACAAGTAAAAAGAAAAATACAAGAAAATAAAGAAAATAAAGGTGTAAGAAGTTTCTCCGTAATCATGTCAAAGTGTTGGTGGAAAAGACGATTGAAATTTCTATTGTTCGAAGAAAGCAAGCTAGTTGTGCTCCAATTTGTCCAATCTATGCTCCATGCTTTGTAGGAATGCTAAAATAGTCAAATCACTTGCAGAAGGATGTGTTGCGGTAGGAGCTGATTATTGTGAAGTTATGTCTGTGGAGATGTTTGTAGCTACAATTCTTCTTCTTTGCCGATGCAAACGAGGAGCAGGTTATACAGTCGATCCAGGTGGGGCAAATGTGTATGCATCAGCTTCATCAGCAACTACAAGTCCCAACCTGTACAAACACTCACAATCCAATGGTTCCATCTTACAAGCAATTGTGAGCTTATTGTTATCAACATCTAAAACTCCAATATTAATAGCAAGTTAAGTGATATATGAGCCTATAATTAAAGTTGGATTTTGTTTTTCAATATGGAATGCATTTGAGTGAGCATCCAAAAACTCAAATTAATTGAGAAATTGTTTTCCATGCACTATAGGAAAAAAAATTCAGCTTTTAATAGGATACCAGCAGTTTGTTGATGACCAGAAAAATTATAAACCAAAAACGATGCACGTATTTTAAAGCGGGTTTGTGAAGAAAAAAACTTTTAGAACTACGAGGGTTATATTTTTCAGAATCAACAGACCATTCTGATCACAGTGCATATGGATCAAATTCAGGCACATAATCACAATAACTATTTAAAAATACATCACTTTTAGCCACAAATTTTATCATAAATTTCATTATCGCACAAAATGAAGCAACAGAAAATGAATGCCACTGATTCATAAGCCTACACTCGATCATGCCAGGTGCAAACAAGTTGAAATTTGGATCATCTAATTTGAAATGAAAAGTGGCATAAAATTTCCTAGTCAATTCCACATATGTAGGGTATCGAACATTAATATAATGCTTCCAACCTATTTTATCTATATAATGTTTAATTTCAGAACCAATATTTAAAGTTTCATCATGTATAAACTTACAAGGATTTATATGCCTATTGTAAACTAGCTCAATCAGTTCAATTTCTTCTGCAGTTTCAACCTATAAATTCTCATAATACAGTTTCAATCAGTGTCCATTAACTTTAAACACTTTAAAAGTGTCTAAACTCTGAATTTCAACTGCACCATGTGAGAAAACATTAGTAACAA
>JANIIA010000010.1:12966072-13016473 GCA_027478495.1 Erythroxylum alaternifolium | reverse complement strand
TAAAAAACTCTTAGGCCGACAGATGTCAATAGGACAGGTATTGCATGACGTTGTCCATAATCTGAAAAGTTATTAGTGAGTTAAATCAACCCGATCCATTATAAAATTCACACTTAAATGTCAAATTCTTAAATTTACACTTCAAATTAAGCATTACAACAAATTTTTATTAGAACAATTACAACAAAACATTCCAACAATCATAAGGGGCATTTTATCGAATATCTCATAGGCAATATATATAATCTCTAACTAATCACAAAACAAAGGCATTTTTCCATTATTTACTAACAATAACACATATAAACAACAAATCAACCAACAATGACACAAAAAACGACATACAACAACAATAATCACACAAAAACTCATCTCTCAAACACCCATGATTAACACATAAAACTTGCTTTTTTTGGATAAACAATACACCCAATAGAGAGCTTACCAGAAAACGACGCACGATGGGCCAAAAAATGGTTGGAAAATGATAGTGGAAGCAAGGAAAATTACCCAAAACCAGAGGATGCTGGCGGAGGAGAGAAGAAGAAGAAAATAGGGGGGTGTCTGTCGAGTTAAAGAAGAAGATTGGAACGACGTCATTTGGTTTTAAACCAAATGACGTCGTTTTATTCATTAACAGTGGACATTTACAGAAGGAATTTATTTAAATTCATCAATTATTTAACTGGGACATCTTGCTGCTTAATTTTGCGACGGAAAACATTGTCCGTCGGTAAATAACAAACGCTAATCCAAACTCACCGACAGAACAGTTGCCGTCGGTAAACGTTCAAAGCTATTTAATTGCAGGAAGCATTCTTGTAATTTTACCGACAGTAATGGTTACGTCGTCGCTATATGTTGTCAGAGATTTTACGCGAAATTCCTTCCCTCTAGTTTTACTGACGGTAATTATTTTCGTCGCTATATCTAAACTTTGACAACGTATTTACTAACGGTAACTTATAATCCGTCAGTAAATAGCTACAATTTTTATTCCGTCAATAAATTTTCGATGCTAATTTATGATTTTCTTGTAGTGGCTTTAGTTTTATAGGTTTATATATATGGATTTTTTCCATTTTTAATATATTTTATAAAAGTTTATAAAATTAAAAATAAATTGTATATTATAAAATTTAAATTATTGAATAAATTTTAAAATATTTGTAATTTATTTATTTATAAAATATAATTAAGATGACAAAAGTCATTTGCCTTTTTAATTTATAACTATAATTATATTATTTTTATCGTCAAACTTAAGAATTATTATAATAATTTTTAATGGTGTTGTATTACTTTAATTCAATTGCAATTATTTTTTAACCAACATATTTTAATTTATATGATTTAGATTCTTACATGTAGTATCCATTTGATTATATTAATAATATATTTTTTCTTTAACTTTTTTAAAGAAATAATTGTGGTTATTTATATGTGAAATATGTGCAAATAATATTAAGAAAAATAAATAAATTGTTATTATTTTTAATTTCTATTATTATAATTTTTTGACAAAAGGTTGATGTAAAATTCTAAATTATATAGTACAACATATTAAAGGACTATTTTCTAATTTTAAAAAATTCAGGGATTATTTTATAAATTTTAAAAATTATTCAAAATAGTAACTGGTATTAACTAATACCAGTACAGTACCGTACCAGAATCAAATCCGATACCAATACTAATGCTGTATTCATAACATTGGCTATAAGTCTCAAAGTCTGAGTCATTTGGTACGAGATCAAAGTTTGGAACCATAAAAATATTGTACATAAAATTAATTTTGATGATCATAAAGACCACTGAAATAAAAGTCATACAATTAAATCCTTCATATAAATTATAGTTTGTTACTTTCAAAAGTTGCGATACATAATGCAAGAATTTTTTTAACATAAAGAAATATTGCCTTCAAATCTGTTAATTGAATTATATTGAAATGATATTTCATTGGTTAATTATACAGGACTCTTTTATGGTTTGGATTTTTTTAACTTTAGTTCTTGTTTTTTAAAATACTTAAATATAAAGTATGTAAGTATTTTAAATACTTATCTCAAACCCACCAACTGAAGGGATGAGTGAAGAAGTGAAAAAGAAGGATATGGAATGAGATTGATAAGTCTAAATTACCGTATTCTTCTTGAGGGCAAGTATTGTATAAGTGTAGGGGGATTTTCATAGCATATATAAAGAACAAATGTTTCATAGTTACTTCCTATGATTTGATTGATAAAGTATTAGTAATTATTCATTATAATTATATGTTTTGTGTTTTGTGTTTTGTGGAGTAAATTGGAGATTCAGATCAAAATGTGCTTAAAAGTAAAAAAAATTAGTAAAGAACGAAAAAACTAATATGCAAATTTTGGAAAGGAATGAGAGCTTGTAGAAGAAAAGTTCCAAAAGTGGTATGAGCATAAAAAATTCTAATGCCCTGGTAGAAATGATTGCTCTAGAATTTAATGTAATTAAATGGATAATGCCCCGTTATAGTCAAACGATCAAGGTACTTCTTCCCTTATTTTGCTCTGTTTAATAGTTTTGAATAGGTAGGGCATGTTTTGGTAGGATGATCCCAGCAGAAGTGGGATTCTTTAGATTTAGTCTTAATCTTATCTTTTAACCCTTTTTAGGAAGATTAGATTGGATTTTGGGATTTATAAGAAAGAGGCATAAGAGACAACTATATATCTCTCTCACATCTTGGTTCTTCTTCTTTTTTTTTCCTATAGTTCTTCATTTTTCTTTTACGTTATCTAATTATCTTAAAGAATAATGTACAACTAAACAAACTCTCCCTTTCTAGTTGGAGGTTAACTGAAGTTTGATTCTTTAAAAATTATGAGATCTAATTATTCTTCTTTACTCTTATATTCTTTAGTATTTATTTATCTTTTATATTAAAAATATTGTTTTCTTTGATTGAAACAAAAAGGCCCATTGTCTAATTTTCAAAATAATATATGGTCCATTGGAATCATTAAATTCATAATTATTTGATTGTTATACTGCTAATTAGTGGTTAAATAATATGATTCAATATAGGATATTATGCTTATGTCATAGAGATATATAATCTAGTCTAAATAAACCAAGCTTCTATATTTATTGGCTCGAATTCGTGGTTTTTTTTAGTTTTAATGTTTTCAATAGATAAAATTTGAAGACGTTGTTTAAGGTTGTCTATTGATAAGAGAATTAGTCAAAGACTTTTTTTTAGTTAATAAGGAAGTAAGGAGAGATAGGTAATCAGAGATTATTTACAAAAATAACCAGCGTATTAAGAGAATTAGTCATTGTGGATTTGCATTGCTGTATTCATTGCATTTGTGATTGGAATATGATTATATTTGTTGGATTTGACATCTACACGTATTTGTCTACTTTTTAGCCTATTTAAAGTTATTGAATGAAGTTATTGCAAAATATGTGAACAATTCAATTGAAGAAACAATAAATATATAGAATTTTAATGGAAAATACATTAATGAGAGAAAAAGAGATTAGAAAGAGACACATAAACAACGTTTAGTAGTTTTGGCTACAAACTTTAGCTTTCATTCATTCTTTAGGTGAGACTTTAGAATCGATTATTGTCTTCTTTCAATTAGTAAATAATAACGCATCTATACCCTCTTCTTTTAATAGGTAAAGAGGAACCTTTATATATTTTGTTCAAGGTCTAAAATAACGTTCATCGATGAACTACAAGTTCAACACTTGCATAAGCATATACAACTCAAACACTCTCTTTCTTGATCACATTAATAAAATAAAGCTCAATATAATTCATGACATGCACACATACTCTTAAAATGGACCCAATACCCTTTCAAAGCAAATAGCAACTTTTTACCTTAGCTAAAAAAAAATTCAACATCTTAATTATGGACTATTGATAATTAAAATATTTTCAAATAGCCTATATATCAAATTAATAATTACAATGGCCACTTTTTGGGTATGATTGGCTAATTAATGCCATTATCCATTAACCAATTCTCATTTAAGAGGTATACTAGTTAACTGAATAACCAACTAAGCTTTAGAAATAGAGAAGCACCCATTGTGTAACATTTTAAAAAAATGAGTTCAATTAATCGCTTATCCTTATCAATTAATTGAAGGCCTAACTGAAGTAACATAATCAAATTACCACATTTCGTAACTTTGAAAGACCTTATTCAATTAATCAATATAAATCTTTCAGTTAACCTTTATCCCTAAAAATTGAATAAAAAAACATAAGGTATACTAAGTAGTTTAAATTTAGTTTTTCAATCTTTTATATTCTTTCAAAAATCAAAATGCAAATCGTTTAAAGAAAAGGTTTGATTCAAAACAATAAAAAAAATTTCCAAAAGTAGTTTGAAGATAAAGAGGTTTCTTTAAGTATAAGAAAATCTCTTAAGGATCCAAGATTTATTATTTAAGCACACGATATGTAATGTGAATGACCACAATAAAAGTTATAAGGAGTTTTTTATTAATTCGATATTGTCCTTAGTTTTTCGCTTGCATTGTCTTGAAACTCTCTAGATTCATACACCTTTACCTTATTCTTAAGGTTCTTCTCTTGATTGCAAAAACAATTTAATTGGTTAATTTGATTACGATGTCCTTCCTTTGAACTTTATCATTTACATAGTGTTTGATTTCATAATAATTGAGTTACTAATATCATCAAAATTAAATTCATTAGTGTAAACACATTTTATTAACATTAATACTATAAGTTAGAATCCCA
Organism: Erythroxylum alaternifolium; assembly: GCA_027478495.1. Lineage (NCBI taxonomy): Eukaryota > Viridiplantae > Streptophyta > Magnoliopsida > Malpighiales > Erythroxylaceae > Erythroxylum > Erythroxylum alaternifolium. The sequence continues at coordinate 13,011,711 of JANIIA010000010.1, read as the reverse complement.
CTTGATATAACAACAATACTTAAACGCATTGTTTCAAAAATTAAAGCAGGCATTGAGTTAGTGAAATGAGAGATATAAGGTTTAAAAATTCAATTGATTTATAATAGATATTAAATTTGTAAATAAAATAAATCAAATATAATATAAAACAAATTATTTATATAAATTAAATAAAATTATGAGTATCATAAAATTAATTTATAGTAAATATCTTTACTAAATATTAAATATATAATAAAAATTAGATAACTTATCAATATTTGACAGGTATTATAATAACTTAGAACTATATTAATTTGATATTAAGTCTCAATCTCATAATAGTTATTAGAAATCCGACAGAAAATGGGAACAAGATTTTAGTAGCCTTTTATAGATGTAAAAGAAGCAATGGAAGTTCTATAGCATTTTGAGGATGTTAATTTTTAACTATATGCATTACAAAGGTTTAACGGGTTATTATTGAAGGCAAGTTGAATACAAATCGGAATTGATATTGTTTGAGTGAATTTGTGTCTATATAATTACTTTCTCCCTCTCTTCATAAATCTTTTAGGGTAAGTTTTTTCCGCCGTCTTCTGCAATTTGTAGAGGGAAAAATCTCTATTTGTATCCCTTCTTTCTAAAGAAAAAGAGAAGAAGAAAGATAACAAGAACGGAACACAGAGATTGAAAACAATAAGAGGCGAAGATGGAGACATAGTGATCCTAAGGAATTAGGTAAGAGAAAGAAGCAAGTGAGGTGAACGGGTCCAAATTGGCCGTTAGTTTTAAGCGTAACCTGACGATTTGATTGAATTACTTGGCCAATGTTATATTAGAAGCTTTTTAACCATGTTACTTCAACTCTAGAAGTCTTTAGTAATTTAACTAGCTAAAGGAGTAAAGTACTTCAGTTAAGTAAAGCAGTTTTAAGGATTTTTTTTAACGTTGTATAACAAATTTAAGACCTGGGAAGAACTGAAGAAATATACGTAAGCACAGAAGGAGCTCCTAAATATTACAAGACATACATAGCAGTTGCTACAGATGAAACTGCTGCCAGAGGCCCTTATGACTTTGGAGCTTCACATGTATTTATGGTGTCTCCTTGTACACAGATAAGCATCAATTTTTGCCCGTTTTGCGAATGCAATAAACCATAACAAACACCATTGATGGTAGGTAAATTAGCAAACCTGTGACGACAAGAACACAAAGTGAAACGACTGCCGTTAGAGCATGAGAACTCCCACAAGACAGCTTGCCAATCTTTATCTCGACGACGTAAACCATTGAAAGGGTAAGAAACAAGACGCCTGTGATCGATGCTAGTACTGCTAACATGAACATCTGGGCTCTCACATACTTCAATATGGATCCTTTCCCGAAATAAGCATTGGAGAAGACGTAAAGATAGGCTTTGATCGATTTGGCTACAAGGTTTGATAACAGAAAACATCCGAAGGAGACTACTTCGTAGACTACGAGCCTTTTTGCCACCCATGGGTCTGCGGCACATTCACTACGGTCTTCAAGAGGTTGTTGATTGCGAGAAGCAACAGACAGGCCCAAAAACACGGCGATTGTGAAGAGTGAGTTTACATTAACAAGGTTGTTCAGAGCTTTGTTATGAACTTCGTTTGCGTTAAATCCATCTTTTGAGACAGCTGCTATTAGTTTGTCAAGTCTGGCCAGAATTGGATCTTGATTCTCCTGCATGGGTAGGTCTTTGAATAGGTACTGGTCTCTTGCTGGTTTCCTGAAGAAATGAAATAACAACAGAGAGATAGTTTTTGTTGTCAAAAAATCAAATGACAATCTATCATGTTTTAATTAATTTCACCAGCATATGATGGCTTAATGTGTGTAAGGAATAAGGAGAAAAAGAGATATTACCCTTCCATGACAGATTCTTTTTGCTGCTCCTACTAACTTTGTTGCTGGAAATATGCTCTTGTCTGTGGATATAATTTACTGCCTGAAAGTACTTTATATACAAAACTCGTCTAACTAATCTTCTTTTGGCTTTGCATATACAACAACCACAATCGTCTATTGTTAAAGTTAACGCAGCCTGTGCGGTCTTTAATATGATAGGTACTTGCATAGACTTAAGACTATACAAAGCCAAAAGAAGATTAGTTAGCCATTATTACTTCAACGGTATTGTTAAAGTTGAAGACAGCCTGCTTTAAATATGATAGGAACTTCCATAGACTTTGGGTTGAAGACTTACACTGGAACAAACAGTAAGTGATATATAGTGTTTTTCTATTAAGAAATGACAAATATGCCTCTTTCCATCAATAGGAGTGACAAAGACTACAGAGAAGTGATAAAAGGTTAGGGTTGTTTGATTTTGTTGTTGGTTGTAAGAACAATAGAAATCAAGATAGTGTTTTACAACCATTGATGATGATTAGGAATACAAGTTTCAAAATTTCCTGTGTGTATTGTAACTTTTTCTATTGCATCATTACTTGTAATTGCCCACTAAAAAGGAAAAAGATGCAAATTATTATAAGAAGAACTGATTAATAAAGTGTTAGTTCAGCATTTGAAAATAGGTTATGTCATAGTCGTCAAGTATTCTTATCCTGTTAAGAAAGAATTTTAATGTAGACAATTCCTACATAGTTAAACATCTCATACGTGGTGTAAATAGTTTCTTGAACAGCTCTTACATGTTTCTGAAAACAATACTGTAGATTAGGTTTGGTCTTATATAACGTATCTTCTTATAAGTATACCATCTTAGGATCATTGTCAAGTAATAAGTACTAATTTTTCTTTTCACCTTTTCCTTTTTATTTCTTATTCTTATCTACTAAAAAATTTTATGTTTATCAAGTTTACTTTCTTTTTTTAGTTTTATAAATATTTATGAGACAATTTTTCTTTTTATTATTACTCATATTTAATTATATTCAGCATCGAGGTTTTGGACAATCAAATGATTGTGTAGAAATTAATAAAAACTAGGATAGGATATGAATGATACGGTAAAGTTGCATTTAACCTTATTAATAGTCGAAGAAGTGAAGAAGAAAAATCAAATAATTACTACTTTTTTTTAATCTGGTTGAAAGAATATTAAGGTAACTCTTAAAGCAAAATTTAATGGAGAGTATAATGATGCCTGGTTGAAGACCAAAGATAATATATTGAGGTCAAGATTAAAGAATTTTAAGAGTTTACTTAAAGACACTAGAATCAGTTATATTAACGAAGCTTGTGTACAAATAAACGTTAGAAGATCTATTTAGGGTAAAATATTATTTTTTTCATATACTCTATTATTTTTTCTATTGTGCAGTTTTTATCATTATAAGAACATATAAAAACTCTAATATTCAAGAAAAAATGATTTAAGGTACTTTCAAATTTGTGTTACTTTTTTGGAAAAACTACGACAACTAGTTTGCATGCGTATCTATTAACTAAATATTAATTAACCAATGTATATGAAGAATATAAAATTAAAGTTCATGAAGTTTCTTCTTTCAATAAAAAAGAAAATTAAGTTGCACATTCTGCTTATAAGAAAAATAAATTTACTAAAAAATTTAAAAAGGACATATATTAGCATTCTAAAAAATTTCTTGGTCACAATTGGTAAAAAGTTGAAGAGAAAGAATAATTTACTTTTAAAATGATTGGCAACATTGTCCATTAGAGATAATGAAATTGAATTCATTAATTAGTCAAGAGATTAATACAATGAAGAAAGATTTATTTCCCTACAAGCTTTATGTGCTAAGGATGGACAATATAAAAAATTAATTACACAAAAATTTTATAAATAATGTTTTAGTCTACTATAAATTACTATAATTACAAAGTAAATTAATTCAATTAAGCTTTTTAAAATTTTTAAATTTCTTTAAGCCACTCTTTTACTTGATTCTGACTTGAAAGGCTCATAAAAAAGAAAATAATTTTTTTTGCAAATAATATAATAATTGAGGATTAACTTTAATAGTTAACAAAAATTAAAGTAACATCTAGTTATTACCCTTAAAATGAATAAGCGCGTTATTTTCTTTAACCCTCATCTTCTTCTTTTTAAGGAAACATTATATAAGTATCAAGTAAAGAAGATAGAATCAAATTAGGGTTAAAAAAAAGGAAGAAACACCACTAATACCATCCTTTTTTTCTCGTAATCATTTTTTATAACTTCCACCTTAACACCACTTTGTTACATACTATCACAATTGTAATATATTGTGAAACCAAATCACCCCACAATCATAAAGTGATGGGCTAATTAAGCAAACAACTAGTGTTATGTTGTGATCGCGATAGAATACATATTGTTAAGTAGGAAAATACAAATAGTAGAAATCAAAAATAAATGATGGTATATATGAAGGAAAAGGAACTCGCCCGATTCGAGGAGGCATAAAAGAAGGAATAGAAATAAAAATAAGTACGAAGATGGAGGTAGAGTTTTTGAAGGAACAGAAAAGAATATTAAAATGAATCAGTTGATATGTTTAATAAAACCAATGAAGTCTAATTTAGTTGGCCAATTTAAAGACAAAGAAGTTTTGATAGATAAATAAATTGACTAGTTGGCTAATTACTGGTTATGCTGATTCAACCATTTGATCAAGTTCTATTTTTTATTTATTGCATAAAGCATCAAGTCATGTGAAACATACAGAGAGTGATATTCCATAGATTGCAAATCTTATCTATAAACTCTTATATTATTACCATAAATATAAAAAAGAAATAAGAATATCATTATGCAAATTCATTTTGCTGATTGCTTGGCCATCATCTTATTATTAAGAGATAATAGTTCTGAACTTTATCCTATTGTAAACTAAAGTCTCCAAACTTAAAATATCATTAGATAGGTGCCCAAATTATTTGAATTTGCCAATGTTAGTGCCTCTATGAATTATTAACTTTTTTAATCTGGTTGAAAGAATATCAAAGAAAGAAAAACAAAATTTAATAGAGAGTATATCGATGTCTAGTCGAAGAACAAATATATTAGATTGAGGGCAAGATTAAAGAATTTCAAGAGCTTACTTAAAGAAACTAGAATCAGTGTTAGAAAATCTATTTAGGGTAAAATATTATTTTGTTTTTATATACTCTATTATTGTTTCTAATGTATAGTTTTTATCATTACAAGACATATAAAAGCTCACATATTCAAGAACAAAATGATTTAAGGTACTCTCAAATTTGTGTTAGACTTTTTGGCGAAACTATGGTAACTAGTTTGTACACACATCCATTCACTAAACATCCATCAAGCAATGTATAAGCAGAACATAAAATTAAAGTTGATGAAGTTTCTTCTTTCAATGAAAAAGAAGATTAAGTTGCAAGTTCTCCTTATAAGAAAATAAATTTACTAGAAAAGTTAAAAAGGAGATATATAAGCATTCTAAAAGATTTCTTGGTCACAAATGGTAAAAAGTCAAAGAGAAATAATAATTTACTTTAAAAAATGACGGCAGCATTGTCTATTAGAGATAATGAAGTTAGTTCATTAATTAATCAAGAGATTAATACGATGAAGAAATATTTTATTTCCTTACCGCTTTATTTGTTGATGATGTACAATATGAAAAATTAATTACACAAAATTTTTATAAATATTTTAGTCTAATATAAATTACTATAATTATAAAGTAAATTATATCAATTAAGCTTTTAAAATTTTTTAAAATTTTCTTAAACCAATCTTTTTACTTGATTCTAACTTGAAAGATTCATAAAAAAGGAAATAATATTTTTGTAAATAATAAATTAAGTGAGGATTAACTTTACTAGTTAACAAAGATTAAAGTAACATCTAGTCATTACTCTTAAAATGAATAAGCCGGTTATCTTCTTCAACCCTCATCTTTTTGTACCCTCATCTTGTTGCACCCTTGTCTTCTTCTTTTTAAGGAAACATTATAAAAGTAGCAAGTAAAAAAGATATAATCAAATCAAGGTAAAAGGAAAGGAACAAACACCACTAATACTACCTTTTTTTTTCCTCATAATCATTTTTTATAACTTCCACCTTAACTTCATTTTGTTACATACTATCACATTTTGTTACATACTATCACAATTGTACTATATTGTGAAACCATATCACCCTATAATCATAAATTAACGGGCTAATGAAGCAAACCACTATTGTTATGCTTTAATCACAATAGAATACATCTTGTTAAGTAGGAATATACAAACACTAGAAATAAAAAGTAAATGATGGTATATACGAAGGAAAATTAACTCACTTGATTCGAGGAAGCATAAAAGAATGAATGGAGATAAAAATAAGGATGAAGATGCACTACAACACAAGGAACTTTTTTTTGTCGCTAAAAATCCTTCATTCGTCACTGATAATATTTAACGACAATATTAAATCATTGCCCAAATCGTCGCAAAATCCTGGTAACAAAATACTATAGGCAACATTTTTCACAAATTGTTGCTAATTATTTTTTGCTATGAGTTACATACATAGCGAAAAGAGAGCCGCAACAATATGAAAAATCGTCACCAGTGATATTTTAATACACTTAGTTTTCGTGGCTAAATGTTATTAGCTACGTTACTGTTAATGTAACTAATAATATTTAGTGACAAATTTTAATCATCACTCAAAATTGTTGGCAACGACACAGGAGACATAGCAAAAAAAAATTTGCTGCATTTTTAGGAATGCAATTAAAAGTTATTGGTGACATTTTTCAAAACATACCTAAAAAGTTTTGGTGGCGATTTTAAAAATGTATGCAACTCTTTTTAACTATGTTTTTATTTTTTAACAACCATTATTAGTAAAAATTTTATCATGTTAATTATAATTTTGGTGACATTTTTTATCCATGTTATTGTATGTAATATTTAGATTTTTTATTTCATAATTTATTATAAAAATACAATTAGAAATAATTAGAAATTAGAAACATTTTATATAAATAATAAATATTATTACATGTTAAATAAAAATGTTAACAAAAATAATTATGTACAAACTAAGAATTGTTTTCATTGTCAATACTACTTACATAATTCAGGCTAAGTATTTGTTTAACCATCTTTTCAAGCTTAGCGAGCTTTCATTCATTATGTTCTAAATTTGTTCGTTACATTCTAATTTAGCCCTAAGTGACTGTTTCTCTTGTTCACGCCAGTCAACATATGTTGTTCTTGATAAGGATGAAGGAGTTGGCTTAGGGCCAAACCTAAGACTTTTGATGTAGCCGAATCTTGTACCAAGAACATTGTTATAAATCTCATCTACATTTGACTCATTTTTGTCAGACAATGATCTTTGCAACAACTCCTATATCTTATTTTAAAATTAAAAAAAAGCAATATTGAATCCAAATATTATTAGTTAGTACTACGTAAATAAATAAACTTAAAATTTAAACAAATTTTTATACTTAAATAGTTATTTTGTGCTTCTTCTAACATCCACCCTTGACCTTCCTTATCGTGAGTGAGTTTGTATGGTGTGATCCTATCACACTCTTATCCATATAGCTCCTTCTCACTCTATTTTATGGAAAAATTAATTGAAAACACAATAAATAATATTGTGTTTACTAATATAATTATAACTTATAAACAAAGAGCATACATATTCTTTTCTTAAGACAAATGATTTGGAGCCTTGGCGTGAGGAGTTTTCATTTTTCCTCTGTTAATCTTGACTTTCTCACACTTTTCCTAAATAAAGAAATGAATTTTATTTTTCCTCTGTTAACCTTGGCTTTTTTACACTTTTCCTAAATAAAAAAAAGAAATAGTCATTAAATTATGTAAAAATGTTAATGGAAGCAAATGTGAAGGGAAAGAAGTCAAACCTTAACATTGGTAAAGGCCCAATAATCACATATTTGACTCCAATTTTTTGGAAACAATCATTCAGGAACATGTCTCCTTACCTCCTAATCAAAAGGAAAATATTTGTAGTATTTATGTACGATGATCCTTGGCTCTTTGTTTTAATAGTGAAGTCACACAGTTTGAAGCTTTAAGATTGTTGATATCAATAATATTGAGCTTTATTTGTGAACAACAAGTAAAAGTGAAATTAGTCTTTAAATAAGTGAAAAAATGCATATAATTAAATAAACTGAAAAATTACTAAAACTTTGTCTAAAGTATTTTGTAGCAAGTTATCTTCCTTCAATTGCTTAGCATATTGAAAGCAAAGCAATTGAACCCTAACAATGCCCCCTAAGTCACTAGATAATTTTCCTGATTGGATCTTGTCAACAAGAAGACCTTGTGAGGTGTCAATATGTACAGACAACTTGTTTTTTATTGCAACATTTATACGTTGCAACTAAGAACCTTTAGTGATACCTTAACCTCTTTTTCTGATGCTAGTATTGGAACTTGACAACAAAATAATAAGGTTAAGCAAAAAAACATTAAACATGTAAATATACATTTGAGCATAAGTCTAATTAACAGACCTAAAGATCCCTTAGCACTAGTTAAGGCAGATGGAGGTTGTTTTTAACTAGCTTCATTGATGGATGAAGTCGATTCTTATTGTTAGCTAGGGTAGGATTGATCTGGTTGTTTTGGAAAAGGAACAATTTCGATAGTCGCCACCTTCGTTCCTTTTTTTACTAGGTTCCATTATATTGGATATCTATAACTCAAATATCAACATTACACATAAACATAAATCAAATATCAATCATACACATAAACATAACTCAAACATCAACAATCTACATAAACATAACTCAATCTACAATATTCCGTATAAACATAACCCAAACATCAACATTCTGCATAAATATAAGTCAAACATCAACATTCTGCATAAATATAAGTCAAACATCAACAATCTATATAAACATATCTCAAACAACAACATTCTGCATAAACATAACTCATGCATAAGTCTTTCGATCTAATTACATGTACAAAACTTGATTACATTTAATTTACAGATAGACGAAGAGAAAACTTTATCCCATGTTACAACCTTCCCCATAAAATGAAAGGTGTATACTTAGTTTCTATTTATTAGAAAACAAGAGGTAGAGAAGTCTTGATTATCACCAAAGATGGTGCAGCCTTCAATGAGGTCTTTTTGCTCAAAGTAGGAGTAGAGATTGAATGATGGAGAAGAGCAAAACTAGGAGTCTTAGTTGCTGATGACAATGGTTTTGAGTTAGGAATAAAAGTTGATGACACAAAAGCCCTGGGGAAGAAGAAGCTAGACGTGTTATTGTTAAGGTGAAAACCTACGAAAGAATTACTGAAGAGATTTCATATAGGCATGGATTATTTTTAATGAATTTGGGATTGATAATTTAAGAATTAATATTTTAATTAAATTATGCTAATCATGATTAAGATGTTCTAGGTTAATTTATATTTATTAATTTTAACCAAGGTTTTGTGATTATAATTAGAATTTAAAAAATATATAAATTAATGTAAGATTACTTTAAAGGGTAGGTCTATTGTCCTATATGATATACATGTAGAATTTTACTACCCATATTATTAATACAAATAATAAACTCACACCACATTAGCATTGATATAGAACATAATTGAAAAACTTAACTCCATCAAAATTTTCATCTGTTTAAGATCTAATTGGAATATTTTGTAAATATTATGGTTTATTTTGAACACTCCAAAAAGTTAGTTTATAACTTGTATTTTAATGAAATCCTTAGGTTAAAAATACACTTTTGCTCAACAAATATCTCAAAGTATATAACAACATCCCAGTAGAAGTCTCACTGATACATAGGATTCGGAGAGGTCCAAAAGTACATAGTCTTACCTCTAATTGATAAATTGGCTATTTTCGAAAATATCTCAAATTATATAAAACTCAAAAGAAATATTCTTTAAATACTAAACTTAAAATGAGATTTTTAACTGGTCACAATTTAAACCATAATTGTGGTCCAGGCCATATTGCATATAGAAATTTTAACGTCACATAGCTTATATTAGTGTCTATGTTTGATAAGCTTGGTAATAGGCTAGGTTGTACTGCTATAAGATAACATTAAAACTATTGTTTGGTTTGGTTGATACAAAAAAACCTATTATCTAATTATCAAAATAATTACTGGCAATGTGAATGATTGAATTCATAATTATTTGATAGTTATAATGTTTCGTGGTAAAATAACATGATTCGATATAGGAAATTCTACTTATGTCATATGGATATATAATACGATCTAAATGAAACAAGCTTATATATTTATTGACTCGAACGGGTAGTTTTTCTAGTTTCTAATGTTGTCATAGATGAAATCTTAAGATGTTGTTTAGGGTTGTTTGTTGATAAGAAAATTAATCAAACAGTTTTTTTTGGTTAATAAGAAAGTAAGGAGAGATCGGGAGCTAGATCTTATTTACAACCGTAGCTAGCTTATTCAGGAATAAAAGGTTTATCTTTACATTAATGATCAATTTAAATGCATTATTGATTAGTTTTTTTCTTTGCTTTTAATTTATTTTAATTTATAATTTAAAATCTCCCCTTCCTTTATTTTGTTTTGTTAACTTGCTAAAAGAAATGAGATTTCCTAGTCATTGTGGATTTGACCTTGCTTATTTCTATATTCATTGCATATGTGATAAGAGTATGATTATATTTATTGGATTCGAAATCCACCAATATGTGTCTAATTTTAGCCTATTTAAAATTATTGAATGAATTAGTTAAGGATATAGCCACCCTATTACAAAACATGTGAACAATTCAATTTAAGAAACCATAAACATGTAGAATTTTAATGTCACATACATTAATGACCAAAAGAGTATAAAAAAAGAGACATAAACTACGTATAGTACTTTAGGCTACAAACATAAGCTTACATCATTCTTCAACTAATACTTTACAGGTAAAAAGGAGCCCTTATGTTTCTTCTTTAATGTCAAAAATAACCGTCATTAATTAACTAAAAATTCGACACTTGCATAAGCATATACAACTTAAACACTCTTTCTTGATCACATCAATAAACTAAAATGGTTTCAATACCCTTTTAAATCAAATTTCAACTTTTCACTTTACCAAAAGAATTTCAACATCTTAATTATAGACTATTTATACATAAAACATGTTCAAATAGCGTACATATCAAATTAGTAATGGCTACTTTCTGGGTATGATTGGCTAATTAATGCCGTTATCCATTAACCAATGCTCATTTAGTACGTATATTGAGTTAATTGAATGACCAACTAAACTTCATAAATACAGAACCACCTATTGTGTAACATTTTAAAAAAGTGAGTTCAATTAATCGATCATCCCTCGATTAGCACATCAATTAATTGAAGGTTTAACTAAAGTGACATAATCAGAATTACTTCATTTGATAACTTTAAAAGACCTTATTTCGTTAATCAATATAAATCTTTAAGTTAACCTTAGTCCCTAAAAAAATATTAAAAAAACAAAAGGTATACTGAGTAGTTAGAACTTAGTTTTTCAATCTTTTATATTCTTTCAAAAATCAAAATGCGAATCCTTTTTTAAAAAACTTGAATCAAAGCAATTCAAAATTTTCCAAAAAGTAGTTTGAGATAAAGAGGAGTTAAACAAATTTCTTAAGTATGAAAGATTTATAACTTAAGCACACAATATGTAATGCTTAGACAATGTCAGTGCTCACAATAAAAGTTATAAGGAGTTTATACTGATTCAATATTGTTCTTGGTTTTTCACTTGTATTGTCTTAAAACTCTCTAAATTCATACATCTTTGCCTTATTCTTAATGTTCTTTTTTTGATTGCAGAAACAATTTGATTGCTTCATTTGATTACATTGCCCTTCCATTAAACTTTATCATTTACATATTGTTTGATTTCATAATAATTGAGTTACTAATAACATCAAAAGTAAATTCATTAATAGCAACAAATTTTATTATCATTAATATTTTAAGATAGAATATCACTTGATCTAAGAATAATATTAAACATATTGTTTCCAAAATATAAGTGGATAATGAATTAGTGAAGAGAGAGATTAAGGTTTAAAAATTCAATCAATGTATAATAGATATTAATTTGCAAATAAAATACATAAAATATAATATAAAACAAAATATTTGTATAAAATAAACAAAATGATGAATATCATATAAAATTAATTTATAGTAAATATAGTTACTGAATATTAAATATATAACAAAAAATTAGATAACTTATCATTATTTGACAAGTATTATAATAACTTATAGCTATATTAATTTGATATTAAGTCTCAATATCCCACATAATAATTATTGGAAATTCAATAGAAAATGGGAATAAGATTTTGGGGACCTTTTATAGGTGTAGAAGCAACAATGTTGGTTTTATAGCATTTTGAGAATGTTAATTTTTCATGCATTACTAAGGTTTAAAGGCTTATTACTGGAGGCAACTTGAATATACTTCGAAATTGATGGCCAAGCAAATAGTATACTGAATTTTTAAAGGAAATGAATGTGTGGCCAACCCTTTTGTATTCATTTCACTTGACGAATTTCACTAAATTTGGTTTTCAAAAGTTTTAGATGTCTTCATATTTCAAAAGGAGTAAAGTTGTGAGTACGGTATAAAATCTAATCTTTTTGAAATTTGACAAAAACACACGATGATGTAAAACACACAGAGAGAAAGACTCCCTCTCTTCATAAATCTATTAGGGTAAGTTTTTTCCTCATGTTTTCTGCAATTTGTAGTCTTTGTATCCCCTCTTGCTAAAGAAAAAGGGAAGAAGAAAGATATCATGAATAGAACACAGACATTGAAACAATAATAGGCGAAGATGCAGACATAGTGATCAAAAAAAGAAAAGGAATTAGCCAAGAGAAAGAAGTGAACTGAATGGGTCCAAATTAGCCGTCCGTTTTAAGGATAACCTCACGATTTTATTAATTACTTGGCCGGTGTTATATCAGAAGCCTTTTACAATAAAATCGGTTCGATTCGACTTTTTAATAATACTCCCAAAATCTTTGGTAATTTAACTAGATAAACAAGTAGAGTACTTCACTTGAGTAAAGGAGTTTTAACGCATATAACAAATTTAAGATCTTGGAAGAGCTGAAGAGATATAAGCAAGCACCGATCGACGGAGCACCTAAATATTACATGACATACATAGCAGTTGCTACAGATGAAACTGTCGCCAAAGACCCATATGACTTTGGAGCTTTTATGGTGTTTCTTGTACACAGATAATTAAGCATCAACTTTTGTCCGTTTTGGGAACGCAATAAACCATAACAAACACCATTGATGGTAGGTACATTAGCAAACCTGTGACGACAAGAACACAAAGTGAAACGACTGCCGTTAGAGAATGAGAACTCCCACAAGACAGCTTGCCAATCTTTATCTCGACGACGTGAACCATTGAAAGGGTAAGAAACAAAATGCCTGTGATCGATGCTAGTACTGCTAACATGAACATCAGGGCTCTCAAATACTTCCATAAGGATCTTTTCCTGAAATCAGCATTGGAGAAGACGTAAAGATAGGCTTTGATCGATTTGGCTGCAAGGTTTGACAACAGAAAACAACCGAAGCAGACTACTTCGTAGACTACGAGCCTTTTTGCCACCCATGGGTCTGCGACACATTCACTACGGTCTTCAAGAGGTTGCTGATTGCGAGAAGCAACAGATAGGCCCAAAAACACGGCAATTGTGAAGAGTGAGTTTACATTAACAAGGTTGTCCAGAGCTTTGTTATGAACTTCGTTTGGGTTAAATCCATCTTTTGAGACAGCTGCTATTAGTTTGTCAAGTCTGGCCAGAAGTGGATCTTGATTCTCTTGCATGGGTAAGTCTTTGATTAGGTACTGGTCTCTTGCTGGTTTCCTGAAGAAATTAAATAACAACAGAGAGAGAGTTTTTGTTGTCAAAAAAACAATCTATCATGTTTTAATTAGTTTCACCAGCATATGATGGCTTAATGTGCGTAAGGAATAAGGAGAAAAAGAGAGATTACCCTTCCATGACAGATTCTTATTGCTGGTCCTCCTAACTTTGCAATACTTGGGGTTACTGGCAATAGATACTTGCTTGTGGATATAATTTGCTGCCTGAAAGTACTTTATATAAAACTGTGTCATGTTAGCTTGATTTGACATGTTTTATCTTTTCTCCGATATACAAAGCCAACAGAAGATTAGCTAGCCGATCCACAATCCTTTATTGTTAAAGTTGATTATAGCCTGCTTAGTCTTTAAAAAATCAATCGGCTAACTAATCTTCTTTTGGATATGTATATCCAATGACCACAATCGTCTATTGTTAAAGTTGACGATAGCCTGCTTAGTCTTTAAAAAATGTTATTATGACAGGAACTTGCATCGAATTTGAGTTGAAGACTAATAATGGAACAAATAGTAAGTGATATATAGTGTTTTCTGGTAAGAAATGTCAAAGATGCTTCCTTCCATCGATAAGAGTGATAAACACTACAGAAAAGTAACAAAAGCTTTTAGGGTTGGTTGATTTTGTTGTTGGTTGTAAGAAAAAAAGAATTAACATTAACACTTTAATACATTTTTAGCTCTAAGATAGTTGTCGTTTTATATTTTCAAAAGTTAAAAATTGCTAACAATTTTCAATTTTGAAAACGGATTATCCCTAATAATCCGTTTTCAAAATATTTTTCCCCTGGCTCTTTTTCTTTTTAAGGTCCTTGTCATCTGTGTTTGATTATCTCAAATCTCTTCTTTATTTTTGTTGTTAGTAATATTTTTTTTCTCCTCTCTTGTTGGTGATAAAAATGTAACGATAGAAGTAGACATAATAGAATTGTAAAAGAAAAAGAAAGAAGCACTTCATTCCTTGTGAAATATAATATTACAGAAGAGAAGAAGAGCAAGAAGCAAATTGCCTTTGATTAATATTTTAACCAGGCAGTTGGTGGATTAATAGATTTGAATATTCAATTAACAGTATAAGCTCTTAATGATGAATCAGAGAGAGAATTTTGGGACATTGTTGGGGATTCGGGACAAAATATGATCTCAATTGTAGTATAATAATTACAAAACTTTTTTGTATTTTGATTTTTTGAAAACTAAGATCACTTTAATTCTATAAAATGATTAATCCATGAATCATAATAAACATGAATCTTAATGTGTACCTTAGTTTGAAGCTTGATCATAATCTTGTCATATTCATTGAATCATTTCTGAAATTAGCTCATCTCAACCATCCTAGTCGTATAAGTTTTCAACCTCTAACGGTATTTATATAGCAGATCGAGAGAACTTTGTAACTTTTACAGAGAGGGTTAAGCAAGAACTACTAGCTCAATTAAAGCTTAAGCTTATTATAATAAGTTTTAGACATTTTAATAATTTAATTGAAATTAAATTCTATTTTCAATTAAAATTTAATTAGGATTACAAATAATTTAACTTAAATATAAAATCCAATATCTCATATTGATCTTTATTCATTAAATATCTCATATGTAATTATAAAGTTTTTCTCAAACTTTACAATCAAGTCTAACTTGTTCTTCATGTGAGACCCATTAGGTTCTCAAATATGTTGACAATGATTATAAATTATAATTCAAATTCACAATTAGAATAAGATAGATTAAAATGCTTTTTAATTTATCTTTAATACTCCAATTAAATAATTTATAATAACAAATCAAGATTGACATCTAACAATACATCATGATCACCTAAATATTTAGGAACGTTAAAGTAGTTTTGACTAACCTTTTCGTGCATAATTTTTCGTGTAATTAAATACTTTCATCATATAATGTTCCAATTAAATAAAGAATATGAAATTAATATTTACTCTATTTTGAGTCCAATCATATTAGTTTTTTGTCATTAACTATTGATTAAATTAATGATATTTGCAAACTATTTACAAAATGTCATTCGACCTTGGCCAAGGATTTTTTAAATTAATACTAATCATAAAAAAGATAACATTTTCCCTAATTAATTTAGCGTGATAAATTCTACCTTGATCTCTTAATTACCTTTATATAGTTCATGCTAAATCAAATGAGTAACGAGTGAACTACCCATAATTAAAATGGGTCATAGAAAATATCAAAACATAACAATTTCTATACACGATAACTTTGGAGACCTAAAGTGAAAGGACTCAACCTGGAGTTTCCCTTTCGAAACCCGAGTGGAGCCCTCCCGGAGAGCCTACAGTAGCCCTCCAATAGATATCTGACTCGATCGAAGGGTTCCCGTAAAGTCAAATCTCATTTAACTATTTAAAACATTTTATGATTTAATAATTAAAAGCGCAGAAAATAGTGAAATTTTTTTATTTTTTATTTACTATCTCAGAACTCAATTTTGAGCAAACATATACATAAGAAAGATAAGACCAACACAGCAACACCCGATGACACAACTAATCCTGTGGCGAAGTCCCAATTACTGCAGCATCTGTACATATATTTGGAGTGGTTTGTTTAAAAACATAAAAATAAGGATGAGTTAAATGAGCTCAGTGAGTGTATCAGTTTACTAAAAGTTAACTTTTTATAATAACATAACTAAAATATTTCATACAATCATAAAGCTTATAGTAAAACATTTCCATAACAATTTATTCGTGCATCATAAAATCTGGTAATAACATAACATTTCGTAAAACACAATTTCAATTTTTCTGAAATACTATTTCGAAATGCTTTTCGAAATTAAACTCATAATATAAAAGTTTCTATTTTCCATTTTCCTTTGTCCTTAAACAATAAATAGTAGTGGCAATAAGTTTTCTGAAAACTTTAATATTGAAAATAAGTCAATCACTAGAATTGGTACCATATAGTAGCTCTCAAATCGCTTTTAACATAAATAGTGGCATAATTACTATTTTCATGACTTTCATTACTCAGCATAGCCCATCACTAGTTTTTTACTACACGATATACTAGGCCTAAAGTCACGGAGCTGGTTTTGCATCGCTTACTCGCAACAGATTAGCTACTAGTTACAGAGCTGGTTTTGCATCATTTACCCGTAACAAGTTACAGAGCTAGTTTTACATCACTCACCTGTGATTGGTTAACCACTATTTCTGAAGCTAGTTCTACATTGCTTACCCGTAATAGACTAACCACTATAAATATACCGATATAATATCATGTATAAAGCCTAGCGATGTACCATAGGCAAAAGAACTCTTACATTTACGACTCATCTTATTTTCTAAATCAAATATGAAAGGATTCATAATTGAATTATTTCAATGTAGTTCCCAATCATATAAATTTTAACTTTCAAATTAAAACTCATATATTTCCAAAGCATACACTTATGCTAGCAATATTGATTTGTAAAGTATCATTTGCATAAAACTTAGTATAAATATTTATTTCATGATCAAATGAAAACCATTTGCATAAACTCAATTTAAAGAACACTCACATGTCATTAATTCTTTTACAAAGAATTAAGTCATATAAAACAGTTAAAATATACTCATTTGTCATATAAAACAAATAAAACAAATAAAATAAACTCACATGTCATTAATTCTTTTGCAAAGAGTATATTCATATAAAACAATTAAAATACACTCACATGTCATTAATTCTTTTGCAAAGAGTTTATTCATATAAAACAATTAAAATGCACTCACAGTTTTGCACACTTATCGCTAAGCAAACTCACGTGTTCGGTGACTCTTCTTTACCTACAACAAACACATTTTGCTTAGGCATTTATTTCCAAATTAGGAAATAAGGCATTAAAACTATATATTCGGTTTAACCGAATTCGAGATTTGTATCTAATCGTGTAACACACATGCTAATTATATTTCTGCTAACTTCCGTAAGCTAACCTATTGGTCACTGTTTCCAAATCTAACTTCAAAAGTCATTTAAAGACCATATTTTCTACATTCTAACTTACCAATTCCTTCAAAACAAAATCTCATCCAATTTAATTCACGATATCACAATCATGCATGATGAGTCACAGTTATGACCCATGTCTAGAATCTATACCTCCAATTGTTCCTTAATTTTCACATAGTAAACGTTCAAATTAGGTTTTGAGGTTTCTAGAAATTTATTCCTTTGTGTCTCTGGTTTCTATATCATCAAAAATCATGCCATTTGAACTTTTAAATCATGAAAAATATACCAAATATCACAAGCTATTTCAACATAGGGGTAGTATCAGGTTACCACTTTTGATCTCAAATTTTAATATCATTCATTCCAAATTAATTCTAGGTCACTTCTAGAGATTTTTAGTAAGATGTCTTAGGTTTTAGCTTCAACTAGAATCACTTAATTTAGAGGTTTGGAGGATGAGTTATGGATGAAACTTATTCAAGCATTTCATTTAAAAGCCTTTATAAACATCCATTCTTTACAAAAATGTATATATCAAAATGACACAAACACATTCTGAGACTTTTAAAGCTAGTTCAGACTCATTCCGTAGCTTTTCAGAGTTTTCAAAAATTTTTCGACAAATTTTCAATCAAGTCAAGAACCATCTCTGTTCTATCCGTGATCTCCGTTATAACCTTAAAGATACATTTAAATGCTTAAATTACTCTAATACACCATAAATAGAGCATACTCTATAAAATGCATGTACAACACATTACACAGTACAGTAATTGAACTAGGATATTACATAAAGTCAAAGGATCATTCATACAATCATCACAATGAGAATTTACATAGACCTATAGGTAATGTTCCAAATAGATTTCTCATATTGAGTCAATTTAGTGAACTTGTTCTTTAACAAGCACTCACATGTTTGTTTAAATATCTCCATACTTTAGTCTATGAGATCAACTACTTCCTTCATAAGAAAAAACATAACATGTGCTAGTCTTTTTACGTTATGTTAATGTCTAGTCTTAATAGAACAATGATTAGGAACAATTTAGGGATAATACATAAATGCAATATAAATCTCATAATTATAATATCATTATAATTTTATTTGCAATGTATAATTATCCTATGAACTTTATCATATACATTTAAACATGTACAAGATAAGAATGCCTTTAAATTATTTTGTCACTAAAATACAATTAATCGAATGACAGTAAGGCATAAACTAACAAACTCCCACTTGCAATAACCTAATTATTTAAGTATCTTATACCATATCACCATATGACGATTATACTATTGTTGGGAGAATGGCTTAATGGGAGAATTCTATGTTATTCTTTACAGTGATTACTTCCTTAAATCTTACAACTTTCATCTTAATTATCATTATAATTTAGGAAAAATTGCCTAAATAGATCCTTGGATCTTTGATGAGACTTTGGCTTCTTTGACATGCCCAATGACTATAATGTTCCACATTACATTGCTGTCTTGAACAATGCAATGAACTATATTAAGTTCATTAAAAAAGTTATTAATTTGATTAACCATCTCTAATAAATGAAAAAGGTATATTGGCTTAATTAGCAACCATTGCTACATTAAAACCTTTCCAATCTTAAAATGATATTGTTGTATGTAAAATAAAACTTATTTAGGATTTACTTCTAAAGCAAATATCCTTATTTCCTTGAACTCAAATATCATCTCATACATAAAAACATGGATATCTTTTATACTTCATAATTATCAGATATCTCAAATACTAAACACCTTTAGTACATTACCTAGGTATTTGAAGTTAAAATAGTCCAATCTATGTCTATAAATCTAATTCCTACAATTAAGTTGTTACTCTTTAATGTATTACAAGAGTTTGTTCTTGGGAAATTATATTTTCAAAAATTGAAAATTTAGAATTATATCCCCAGCCCCCTAGTGGACTGTGTCCTTGTCTGCAGTAAATAATACGCGTATACGTGGGCAGCTACTCACCAATCAAGGTTTCAAGTTGAAGCGGTGGGTCCACGAAGACAAAAGATTATCATAAACCATGGACTTCCACCTGCTGCCTCTGATAATTATTTCTGCTTACCTATTTCCTTATCCTCCTTTCCTTTTCTGGTAAAACCTTTAGTCTGTCTCGTCCTTTCCTCTTCCTTGTGCGTCCTTTCCGGGCTTTTTAAATTCGGAAACCCTTCCAGTTTTTTTGGTGTGGCCATATTCTTTTCCTATTCACAGGCTTCTTTCTTATGGAGATATGCTAGTATTTTTACATCTTTGGTACAGTTCCTTGATGGCTTTTATTACTTTTGCTTTTTGTTATTTATTTTGCTGGGTTCTAGTGTTGTAACGAGTGTTTATTACATTTTCTGATTTGTTTTATGGATTTTTATCTATGATTTCATTCGTAAGTTTCTGCGTTTAGAATGTTTCCACTCCTAGTTTTCAGCATGTTAAGTTTGTTAGTGTTCTCAACTTCTCGGAACTTTTGTTGCTAACCTTGTTAAACTAGGTATAGGGTTTCTTGTATTTCTTGGAACCTACAAGAAGAAACCATTTCAGAATATAGATCTCTTTGGTACATCTGTAGATAGGAATAAAAAAAGTAAAATCTCATTTTAGGGCTGCATATCCTACCCTCCCACTTCTTGTTTGGAGCATTTTAGCTTGTGTAGTCAAAAGCCTTTGCTTTTGGTTACATAAGGACGTGAAGGTCGTTTTGCCGTCGTTTTACAGACCTTAAGAGTGATGATTGAGTGTTATTCTTGACGTCCTTATCTGTCCTACCTGGAAATTTTGGGTCTTTCCCGGTAGTTCTGCTTTAATATGATAAATAGGTGCTCATATAGAACTGTCAGTATGTGTCCCATTACTTTCATATGATCAATTGTATAATTCAAGTTGGCCCTCTTACATTTGGTAATTTGATTGCATGCAATGATGTTATTTATGCTAATCTTTGTCACAATTTTTGAGAATTATGCATTTTCTAAATTCCTTGTCAGTTAGATGACTAGTAGAGTTAATTCATTTTCAAGAATTTTAAGGGAAGTTTTTCATTTTGGTCAAATTGTTAATTTCAGTGGCAGGAGTACAGAACATAGAATGATAATTAGTGTCTATTTTGTCGTTTGTCTGCGTTTCTGCGATTAAGATACTTGCCTCTTGTTAATTTTGAATGGAGATGATGGAGAGTTCAGTTTCAAAGTTGTTGCACTGTAAAGAGTGATGTATACATCCTGTCGACATGCAGATTTCCGCAAGCTTTGATTTTTAACATGGCCTCTAACTAATTAACTCTTCTGCCTTTTTATTTTCTCTTGAGAAAAAGTCAATGCTTAGAACAAAGAAAAGTTGGGAATTTAAAGATGAAGAATTAAAATTTTTTTTGCACCTCGTCGTGTTTCGCTATCGAAGTTCTATCATGCACATTGCACATCCTTCTTCGTGGCAACTATCTAAACATTGTCAAAGTCATTTGTTTATGTATTTCATCTGTTTGAATTCCCTTTTGACAGTTGTTTCCAGATTCTGATTTAGTTGGTTGGTGATAAGAGAAATTACTGTTTGCATTCTTTAACATGATCTCACCCTTGTAAATTATGTTCAAGGGTCTTTCATCTAGTTAAAAGCAGTTGACTATAACCTTTATAAGACGTTGAACTTATATTTTAACTCTATTCCTTCTGAAACTTAATAGTTTATGGACTTTAAGAAATGGGTCCATTACCCAAAAACATTTTTGGTGCTGCTGCAACACATAAACTCGTGATAGGGAAGATGATCTGTTATGTTCCATGTCTTTGTTTAACATGTTTACTAGTCTTTCATACTAGATTAGTTAAATGTCTTTTTAGAATACCTTCTAGCTCACTAATCACTAGCGTCAAAAATTAGCATCTTTTTGTGCTTCAATAGCATGAAGTATGTCAAGGTGAACAACAGAACAGTTTCCAGGGAGGAGTCTGAGGGAGGGTTGCAGGTTGAAGGGTTTGGCTTTGGGTCTTTAAAATCATAGTAGAAATTTAATCTCAAAATCTCGGCTTTTTTCCCCGTTTTCCTTGAATTGTCATAGAATACCAGGTTGAACTTTCGCCTAATTATATATGAATGGTGGACTAAACTTAATCATATGATCCTTCAAGATTTGCTTGTCTACTAAGACCATATTTTGCATTGGCAACGTAGTACTCCACAACCAGAATCATTATCCAAAACTTTTGAATTTCTGCAGAAGGGGTCTCATATTTTGTCATTTCTTTTACAAAACAAAAAATGATAATAATTAGCATGGAGATCTTTGAATTAGGTGAGACATATATTTATTGCCATATAAAGCCTTATGGCATATATGAGGGAGGATAGTGAATGAAGAGTGATTTCTTTTAAACTATAAATCAGTATGTACGTGCAAGCACCTAACGTGATTCATGTGCGTGTCTGACCAAAGACAATATCATAAAGGGTAAAACAGTCGTCTTTTTATGGTCATGTTTGGTGAGTTTAACTTCTAACTTAGATCCGGTGAATGAAACTGTGGTTGTTATGCCAATCATCAAATTGCCTTAATGCTGACTATCTGGCATGTGATTTTAAGTTGCAGCTGCAGTCCACTAAAGTTATCCCTTATTGTAATGGTTGTTTTTGCATTACTAGCAATTGCATTCGATGATAGTGTGCAGTAGTAGTGTAATTATTTAAGACTTAGTTGAGTACAAGAATGAGAGTTCTTTGAAAGTGAGTTACAGTGGATCTGCATGTTAAACTAGAAAAGTAGATGACAAAATATATAAGAAATAGTCCTTTCCATATAGATGTAGTGCATTCCCTCCATATTTGTAAGTGGCCTCAGTTTCTTAAATGTTCAATGTTGGACTGCTTTGTGTGTTAATATCATAAAGATTTATGTTTTTCACATTGCAACTTATAGCATGGAATAAGAGTTGGGTCTTGTATGGTATAGATTCGTAATTTTACTTGCTTTATCAGTTACTGAAGAAGAATTGAGTACAAAAGGTTTGACACCTTTCTTTCTTGGTTCCTCATCTTGTCTATCTGGATCCTTCACTAACTGTCACTTCTCATTGCATAGTTTTGAATGCGTTCCCTGCTCTCTTATCTATAAGTAATTGGTAATATATTCATCAAATAGCTCAAATAAGTACTTGGACAATGATTCTGTCTGCTAAGTGCATCTAAAGTACGTTTTACCCCGGCTATACCATGTTAATTATTATTGGGCTAAACCCTGATTGTTCCTATTCAAGACTGACTTGGTAGTAACAGAATTATTCAATGTCGAATGCATTTTTACGTAAATCTTGGTCGATTTCTTAGCGTGGCTGGCTCCGCAGTCATGGCTCGCTAGTCGCTACTGTACCGCTGAGGAAGATATACGTTCATCCCTGTACAACGACGTCGTGTCCATTCTCTTCCTTCTGGCACGCATGTACGTCAATATTAACCCAAGGAGGTATGACTATAACGACCAAATTTTTGTGGGTCCCAATGAAAGTACTGAAGGACAAGTGGTTTTGACTATGTCCGTTTACGTGGGGGGCCACCTGTCACAGATCTCTCGTGTTAATTTAATGCTAGTACTGTGTATTCCACGTGGGATGGACGAGGGCCCACCAAGTGGAATGGATTGGAGTTGTTGATTGTTATCCGATGAAGTGGCCGTTGTATTAAAAATGTCTCGCTAATTCCATCGCTAATCTGCTTTCGCTTTGTTGTGTTCCCTTGTACACTGAAATAAACAAACGAAATTACCCTATCGACTCGTCAAGCTCTAATCTCAATGCGTCCTTTGCCCTTTCCCATGTATGAATTGTTTCAACTTTTTGCTTACTTCCTTTCCCAGATTTTATCCTATCTTTACTTGTACTCTTTGGTCCTTTGCAATCATTGATCACTGTGATTCCTTCTCTCTCGTAATGGGTTTCGATCTCTTTCTTTTCTTTTCTATTCAGGCTCCAATCATTTTTTATTCCTTGAATTTAACCTTAATTTTGACTTTGTTTTCTTTTGTTTTTGGTAACATTTTCAAGATGGTTTCTTGTTGAAATTAGGAAACATGAAGTTTCTTTTTTTACATGTTCTTCCGTTTGTCTGTTAAAACTTGAAGATTGGGCATGTTGAAGGAACTGTGCGAGGTGGTTTCATGGTAAAACAAGTTACCAGATGCAGTCAGTAGGGTTTAACTTAACATGTGCGCTTTTGTTTGTTTTGTTAGATTGGGTTTGAAATGTTAAAATATTCTATCTTTGAGTTTGCTGGACATCCTTGTTTTGCTCTTAGTTTATATTTCTTTCTCTTTTCCCTTGTTTTAATTAATTGCTTAGCCAATCACAAGGGTTGTTACTTTAGGTTTTAATGGCTGTAAAGTATAGTTGTTTTGGGGGATTATCTAATGTCTGCTAAAACTTGGACATCTGCTCTTTTGTTCTTACGTTAAAAATGAAGTTTGGCTCTCAATTTCACCTGTTTTTATCTCAATGTATCCGCAATTATTCAGATTCCTTTTGGCAATCCATAACACTAGTTTAATGTTTGATCTCTCTCGCCCTCTCACGCAGAGAGATAGGTAGAATGGCGTCTGTGCTTTTCCAAGTCCTAATGTTTACTCTGTTGATATTGTGGTACTTCCCTCTCTGGCTTCGGAGTTTGGAAATAGCAACTGTTAGTTTCCCCGATGTGGTCAAACAGTATCTAATTTCATGTGAAATTGGCTAGTTTTGTGTTTTGCTTATTCTTTCTAGATACGAAGATACTGCTTCCAGTGTAAGCTTAAATATTAAAGGTTTCAAGTAGATGGGACAACTATTTTATTAGAAGCTTGCTTCTTCATATGATTCGGCGGATGCCAACACAATCTATTTTATCATTTGACGTGAAAAGTGTGTACCAGTTTTATAGTTATTTTCAATGTCGTCTAATATATTGATGTTTGGCTTGTTCATTGCTTATTAGAACTAGTTTTTGCTGCTCATTAATTTATTTTTTGGGTTACTTGATTATCTTTAAAATACAGTTAAAAGCATGGAAGAAGTTGGTGCCCTACTTACTGCTCTGGAAAATAAATAATAACAATCATAGTTTAATTGTCTTAAAGTGTTGCACATTCCGTTTTGTGGTATAATTTATAGTTTTATGTACTTATGAGAGAGCTTTAGGTGGCCTGAGTTCTATAAATTTGTCATAAATGATGTTTCAGGCAGCGTTCAAAGATTATCTCCCGCAAGTGATTCAAAGTAAAAGCAAAGCTTCTTGTTCTTGGAAATCAAAATGGAAAAGCTCTTGAGATTTTGCAACTCCTAACATGCAATTTGAGTGTCTTTCATGGTAAGCAAAGCAAGGTAAGAGAATGCTTTGAAGTTCAAACACAGAGACCAGGGTTTCTTACTATTTCTTGTGAATCTCACTTTTGCAGATGTCTTTCTAGCATTGACATGTAGTTGTTTGACGACGAGAGAGAGCACGCATGTTAGCATTCTTGCAAGGGGCATGGCTGTGTACATGCGTGCTCTTTCTCGTTGTCATGCAGTATACTCAAAGTGGGATCCATCTTTATTTACTCTTTACTCGCACACCAGCAAGTAGGTGAATGTACCCCCAAGTGTATGTGAAATCTGTGTCTCTCTGACTACTCAAGATAAGACATCATACAGTTGGTTCCATGGGCAATCAAACATAAAGATTAACTATTTGTTTGCCGCAGGTAAAAAAAAGTTTGTTGGAGTAACAAGTTTTTCTGAGACAGTATGGGTTAGTATACCTCTCATTCTTGTGTGTAACTGTCCTCATTTCTCTATATTGCATAAATATTTTAGCCACTTCTGAACCGTTACAATTATAGGATAAAGTCATAGGGAAATGAAGGAATGCAAAGGATAGTTATGGGTGAAAGTGATACTGCACTAGTTTTAACTATTGAATTGAGATTTCTACCAGTGGTTATGGATCTAATGGCACCGAGTTCATCCTTCCTTTCCTAATGTGAGTGCCTTGTTCCAAATATATTGGTTTGATAAAACTGTGAGATTAATAACTAACATTCACTTGAAGGAAAAAAAAATAAAGATGTTAAATGTGACCTAGAAATGACCTTTCGACAATAAGTTCACCCTTCCTTTGTAGATTCTAATTAAACGAAGGCATTGGAAATAAGGTCTTGTCAAATTAACCTAGAATTTGGAGAGTTCTGTGTATGTAAACTATGGCTCATATCCCCACAGAAAATCCCAGTGATCGACATAGATGAATGACGTTGTTTAACATTTCTTGTCAAAATTCACGTTTGGTTGACGGTCAATTAGGATGATGAAGGGCTGAATCTTAAACCCTTTAAGAATGTGGAAATTTGGTATGACAGCTGAAAATGGTTACTGTAGATATGCTGTAGGTGCTCATCTTACTCGTTTTGAAAAATGTATCTGACTTGTGAAAATTGGCAATGCTTTGATTCTAGAAAGATAGTTTCTACTATGATTTTTGTTTATTTCATGGCAATTATCTTCCAAATTCTGCTTATGCTTCTTCCTATTTCTTTGCTTGATCATTGTATACTTGCCATTTCCCTATCTTGGTAAGCTTATTCTCTCTTTTATTTTGATAGTGTTTCTTTTTAATTTTAATCACATTCTTTAGGTTGCGAACAACTGGGGCCACATAAATTGTTATAACCTCTTCTTAATCACTTGGATTATATTGATAGCCTAGGCAATGCGTCAACTTCATGGAGCACATTGGATGAAGAGTCACTTGTGTAGATTACTATGGCTTCTGGGGTGTGAATTCTGACTTTCCAGATGCAAGTGACTCTTATTACTGCTTCCCTGGAGCCAGACTTGAACGTTTATCCACTACCCCAGCGGCCTTGACAAAGTTTCCCTAGGGTTAATCTAGCAAATTGGTTATACCATTTGATTTGGAGGGAAGATGCAGAAACTAAAGATTTCAACTCCAGTGACATCTGCAGAAACTAAGGGCTATACTTCAAATTACAGGTTTCGTCATTAGTAGTAAATCTTTCTATTTTCTTAACCTTTTTATGTTTGAACTGTATATTCATGTGATAAAAATGAGTGCCCCCCTTTGTCCTCTTATTGTGTGATTTTTCCAGCTTCCAAGGCCCAAATTCATTTCTCTCATTCTTTGACCACACTTCTGGTATGTAACCTTGATTCTGAAAAGATCGTCTTAGATACAATATCCGTTGATTATTTCCTGAAGTTAGTCTACATGTAGGGTATCAATTGTTGACATAGATGCTTCTTTATGTATTTATGAGAATTTTCCTGACATTAAGTGTTTTACTTTTTTTTTCTATTTCTAGAAATTGGAACCCTCGGTTGCTGAACTGATGCATTCTGGGTATCTTTCCCTAATACCTGAAGAAAATATGGCAATCCTACCTCTAGAGGCAGGAGACTACAGCTTGTCTGGAGCCTGCATGTAAGCCCAAGTCAATTAGAATGCAAAAATTCCATAGTTTAGTGGAGAGCTTCCTAATTACAACTCCGTAATCAGAATATGTTAAAGGTTGTGAGATGCTTCTCATATTAGGCATAACTAAAAAGTGAGAAACTTCTGGTACATGACTACATGGTCAACGGGTACTAGGTTACAATAGTGTGATTATGTTTTAATATGCTACATCTCGGCGTTGTATGCTAAAGCTGTAGGTGTAAAAAGACTGCCTTAACTAATTTGGAAAAGGTTTTAGGGTTTTAGGTAGATGTTGGTTACGTCAAATTTTCTATTCTAATTATTCTGTTTTAATTATGTTCTATTAAATCTTATTCATATATTTATATGAGATTTACGTAAATATATGGATGAGATTTAATAAAATATGATAGGACCATTATAATCAGATCCATTGACACAATTGATTTGTCGTGGCTTTAACGGCTATTAAAAAAGAAGTGTATGTTTAGAATTTATAACACGTGAAATTTCACTTAAAAAATTAAGAATTGTAATAATACATATCAACTTTACAAATTAACCAAAGTGGGAGGGTTCATAAGATATATTAGAAACTAATTAAAGTATTTTATAACTAATTTAAATATTTTAACGAGAGATGATATTATAATATTTGAAATTTTAATTTATTATTTGGTGTCATATATGGTTGATAGCATTGGGCTTCTTTGTAATTTATATTTTTTATTTTACTCCTTAAGTTTTAAAAATTTAAATTAGCTCATATACTTAACAATTGATCTTGTGTAATTTTTAACGTCTATTTTTGTTAAGTTTAGCTTAGGCTTAATTGTTATATTTAACTTGCATATTCAACAAGCTATAAGTGATATCATCGTGTAAACAAAAGGTATACATGACATTAATTTTTATGGGTGGATTCCCAATTTATAATTAACTGAAAAGAGTGTAATTCTTTCTTTGGTAAAATGATCAAATTAAATTAAGTTTTTATTCAAAATAAAATGATAAAGGGTCAAGTTGGATATTAATATTTTATTAGAATTTGATGTAAACTCAAATATTTGAACATGTTTAAAAAGAATCTTAATATTTTACAAACGTTAAATTTAAATTTTAAGATAATTATCATTATAAGATAAAATATATTTGGCATTTTTTTATAGACCCCTTATCATATATTTATCCTATGTGACAAATGAGGTATAAACATTGGGAACAGATCTTCTGGTGTCAAAAACTTATTTCAACCCTGTTCATCCACATTTACGTGTAACCTCATAAATATGTGGTTAAGGAATCAATGGCACTCTTTTGAAACAGGTTATGGGGCACAGGGCACAGGTGATCCTGTGCCCTAAAAATTTTAAAAAGCTATGAGAAATGTAAATCTGAGTATATGCAGAGGAATAACAAAAATTGCAATTTAAAATTTGTGATGAGAACAGACATGTTAGAACAGTCAATGTACCTTATTTTCACTTCGTTGACATATTTCTTATCTCTTATTCGATTAACTCATTACTCCAGAATGTTGTGATATACTATCATGTGCCCTGTGCAATACAACAAACTTCCAAGTTCCAACAATTAATAGGGGTTGATTGTATTGCACCCAAGACATCTTCAATTGCTTTACTTCACTTTTAGGAAGGCCACTTTATTGCAACTAGAATACCTCTTCCACCTAAAACACAACTATCCCACACTTAATTTCTTGTGTTATATGGTGAAATTTACTATCCTCACAAATATCATTTAATGCTGAAATAAATCCACATATTCGAGTCTAGTTCTTGTTGTTGGACGTCAGAAAAACTTAAGATTCGGATTAAGTCTATGCAACTTCAGTGTCTTGCATTAGTATAGCTCGGGCTTTCAATCTTCTTTTGTAATTCCAGTTCTTTACAGATTGATAAATATAATGACAAAGAAATGGCAAAGTTGTGATTTTTCAGGTGATATTGCATATTCATCATTTTATGTTTGTTTATTAACCTATCGTGCAAACTGTAACCTTAATAGTTGTATTGAATAGCACAGAAGTCTGCTGCTATAGTCTAACCAAGATAATATGTCTTGGGATGAGGTGATATGGTATCACAATAATCTTGCTGTTGTGAGGATGGCTTGTTGTTGGACCTTTCATCCTTTCTGGTCTATATATATAATATCTTTGCCATGTGTTTAAGATTTGGTTCGCAAAGTTCAGCACTAATTATATCAACTCCAAAAAAGCCACTTAATTCTCATACAAAGTCATACTTAAGGTCAGAGATGTTTAGTTAAATGGAACCCTTATATGCCTTCTTAAGCTACTGACAAGGAAAACCAGGGATTGACACATTAATCATTTATATACATACAACTTGCTAAAAAAGATTATATACATAAATGTCAAGCCTTAATAGGAGTGTGTTTTAGCCATCATTTACATATGTTCGTATATTTTCCTTGCTCATGAAAGGAGCAAAGCTCTTGACTAATTTGATCATGCTTTATACTAGAAGTATGAACTTTAGACTAATTCTATTTGTTAGGGGCTCAACCTCAAATTCTAGTATTGTTTTTAACTCTATAGAAGGTGGTTCTCCATATTCGTTGAAAGTTTTGAACTAGATTCATGTACCCCTCCTACCATGTGATTACAGTTTCCAAATCTACAACAGAAGAGACTTTTGGCTATGTTTTCTTTAGTGACGATTTCTAATTCGTCGCTGAAAGATAGCTATTGGCGACGAAGACAAAAATCTTTGCTAAAATTCTAATATTTAGCGACGATTTACACAATAGTCGCTAAGACAATATTTTTCAGTGACTACAGAGAATCATCACAAAAGGACACTTTTTTGTGACAGTTTAAATGTTTCGTTGATAAATATATGACTTTTTGCGACAACATTGCATTATTGTCACCAATGTGATATCATTTAGTGATGATTAAGTAAAACGTCGATAGAAGTTAATGTCAATGAATATGTTTTGCGACGATTGATAGTAATCATCGCAAAATGTTTAACTTTTTGTGACGTATTTTTCAGCTTCGTTGCAAAGGTGATATCATTTAGCGATGATTAAGTAAACCGTCGACATAAGTTAAGCTCAATATATACGTTTTGCGGCAATTAATATCAATCGTCGCCAAATGTTCCACTTTTTACGATGTATTTTACATAAGTTAGTTTTTACCAATGATTAGCAACATTGTAGCAAAAAGTTTGAACATTTGGCGACGAATTTTATTTTTTCATAAAAAATTATTTTTAAAATTATCATATTATATGATAATTTCTTAGGGAAATTTTAATGAATTTTTGTATGTGATATTATTCTTAAAAGTAATAATGTTTAAAAGATAATTTTTTAATGCTACGTGTACTGGTTAATCCTAATTAAGGTTAATTATAATTGACATTTATATGATTTTTCATATTTTTTCATTTGCCTTGTTTATAAATTTGTTTAAATAGCTAATGCATTCAAACTCTATAAATTTGTTTAAATCTATGAATTTATACTCAAATGATTCTTTAATGATGCCTATTATACGTAGTAGTACTACACCTATGTTCATACAAAAATTTGATGAAAATATACTGAAGCGTCTAAAAATTGTAAATTGTTTTCAAAGTTTTAAACATATTGTTCAAAAATACATGGTATGTATTTTAAATTTAAAAAAGCAATATATTTTAGACATCAAAAGATAATCACACCTAAAATTTTAATGTTATATAGGATCAAAATATCATAAATTTAAGTTAACTACTATATATTCTTAATCATTAATATTAATTAACAATAAAATAATACATATAAATATTTAGGGATAGCAATTTCGGCCCGGTCCACCGGCCCGGCCAGGCTCGACCGATTTTTGGCCCGTGACTGACCATGGTCCACTCGGCCCGGCCCATGGCCCGGCCATTTTGGACAAAACGGAGTCGTTTTGTCCAAAATGACATCGTTTTATATTTTTTAATTAAAAAATATAGACTGGCTGGAGTTGCCGGCCCATCCCGGCCCGCGATGATTGAGGCCGGAATTGCCATCCTTGTAAATATTGAAATATGGTAAGCAATATAATATAATGATATATGTATGATAAGTAGTACAAGATGTTAATTAGAAGTTAGCAATTCTTACAGACAAAATAATAAATAAAGTTCAATGCCTAATATTCTATTGAAAAGGAAAAAATAATTATATTTTTTGGATTCCCAGTGACATCAGAGTTGGCAGAAAAAGTGAAAGGGCTTCTAATGTCTAGATTCCCAAAAAGCCTCCTTACATGCTCCAAGCCATTAATTGAAACAGTTAAAGATCATTCCTTAGGGTCTAGTGAATTGACAACCTCTTCTA
Source organism: Erythroxylum alaternifolium (assembly GCA_027478495.1). Taxonomy (NCBI): domain Eukaryota; kingdom Viridiplantae; phylum Streptophyta; class Magnoliopsida; order Malpighiales; family Erythroxylaceae; genus Erythroxylum; species Erythroxylum alaternifolium. Next base: position 12,980,045 of record JANIIA010000010.1, on the reverse strand, counting down.
ACAACTGCTTTGCTTTAATTAAATTTGCAGAGAATTGACAACCTCTTCTAACAACTTCTTTGCTTTAATTAAATTTGCAGAAGATACAGCGAATGATTTCCTAAATGTAGTATGCATGACGGTATTAGATGATCCACACTTACTAGGCATTTCAGCTAATAAACAAAGAGAATAGAACAACCAAAGGAAGTTAAATTTGAAAATATGCATACCCAATTGATAAACTCAATGATTGTCACAATGAATAGACATAATTTTTGCAATTGAATACTGTTCTGAAATAACTGTTCTTCCTAATCTTATACGTATCATCGAGACATCACCACAGCCTCCATTTCCTATGTTCTCTTGAAGATTCGAGGAAGCTTAACAGAACATATAGTATATACAATTAGATGTTCATATAATAACTTCATAACAGAAAATGAGATACTGATAATAAAGAAAGAGAGGTAGTTTGGATGATACTAAGAACCTTGAAGAAGAAGATCAGCCATAGAAGGCAAGCAATTATTAATATATGAATAGGAGATTTGTTCTGCATTAATTTGTTCTTTATGTTGGACAATTTAAGGTTGAGAATGTTAAGTGTATATATACTATGTTTATGGGTTGCATAAGCATCCCATAAACATCCCTTGTAGAATCCTCTAATAATAATAGTTGTGTAATTGTGATTTAGCTTTAAATTATCTTAATAATTAGGTTGTTAGTTTTAAGCTACTTCATTATGTATTTGTTTTCAAATGTGTGTATTCTAAAAGATTTGGTCTTTTAAGAATAAAAGTAAAAGGTTGTTAGTTTTTTAGTTATAAATATTGTTATGCCTAACACAAAGACACAAATGACCATATTTTTGGTTTATTCCATTTTACTTTTAATTGTTATATGTAATCCCAACCTTATTACACGTTGGAAAAAAGTCATTTTGATGGATACATCTGTATATAATAAGTGGTACAATCAAGTGTAAATATGTATATAAATATCCATTGCAGAAGTAGCCTTCATTCAAGCATTTAATCAAACAGTTAGGAGGCTTTTATCAAACAAGCATGAAAGGTAGAAAAGAAAACGTCAACTCACATACTTGTAACACAGAAATGCAAGAAACCATTTTCCAAATACGAACACAAACAAAAATCCATACACCATAAGCAGAAAACAAAACTCATAATAAAATCCTAAATGTAGCAGTAAAACATAGTACAAGAAGCAGGGTTTGAAAATAGAAAAGAAGAACAATACCAATAAAGGTAATGATGCTTCTTCGACGATGACGACCACAACACAAGAGACGACCACAACAGAGCGGACGACGCTTATTCGACGGTGAACGAAGATTAATGTTGACTAATACAAGAAAACAAAGAGGAATATTGACAACCAACACAAAAATGAAGAGAGATTTGTTTTCATATTAATAACCTAGTAGAAAACAAGTCGTTTGTTGTTAAGGTAAATGACGTCATTTTCGATTAAGTAGAAAGAAATATACCATTTAGTGAGGATTCAAAAACCCGTTACCTATATATATATATATATTATACATAAGTAAGTAAGATATGAGAAATTTTATGTATAATGTAATATTTCATAAATCATTATATTAGTCATATATAATTTCTATATTAATTTATGTTTATGATATTTAAAAAATTTAGCAAAATTAAAAATATATAAAAAAAGTGTAGCAGTAACGACACTTTATAATTTTGGTAACCAAACATTGAACATTTGGAGACGAATTGCGATATCGTCACAAAATGGAAGGGCATGTAAACAAATTAAGCAAAATAACATCGCATTCATCCAATTGGCAATGATTTTGGAAATTGGTTGCCAAATCTTCAACTACATATTAACATTTGACGACGAATTGTGAATTTGTTGCCAAATATGTCGATGTGAAAAAAATTAAAATGACATCATCTCAGTATCTGTTTAATTAAACCAACTCAACGACTCCCCCTTCTGCTCAAAATCTTTAGACCTCTCCTCTCTCCCACGCCATTTTTCTTCTTTTTCTCTTCTCCTCATCTGTTCATCTTCTTTCATCTTATTCTCTTCGTTTTGTCCTCCATCGTCTCCTTGCAACTGTAATCGAGGTAAGTCATTCATACTTGGCCTACTATGTTTATGGTCGATTTTAGGGCAAGTTGTTGAATTATTTGCATGTATTTTGACTGTTAATGGTTGAATGGTAATTTCAATGTGTTAACGTTGATGAATAATGGGAAAAGATAAAATTTTTGTTATTAGTTTGGATTGAATTCTTATAAATTGTTTTATGAAAGTTCTCATAGGTTTAATCTTATTCTGTTTTGATCCATGAAGTTTATCGTGATTAATTTAGGATAAATATAAAGCATATGTATGCCTATCACATTAATTCAGGATAAAATTAGCCAACAAATCTAAAATGATATCTAAGATGAGAAGTGTACTCAAATGCTAATGTTGCCATGAGTAGATATAGATAGAACGAAGTAACTAAAATAGTGTAATTTTCCATGATACAATAACTATATTAGCTAGAAATAATTTGATGAAACAACTAGACCAAATTTAGCAGGCAGTCACAAACAACTTACTTAAATTGAAATCAAGAAAATATTAACACCAAAAATATTTACTAGAAACCAATAAAAGCATGCAAACTTGAATTTATATAAAATCTAGACTTACAAATTATTTTAGAGTGCTTCTGACACAATAAGAGTATAAAAATTAGGTGCAAATTGTCCTATAATTTTGACAAAATGTTTTATTCCAAGCTCTATGGCTATTATGAGGTGACAAACATGCATAAAGCTGTAGATTCTGGTCCTTACTTTCTTTTATTTAGGGAATAAAAAGAAATGAAGCAACCTAGCAGCAATACGCGATTAGGCATAACTACAAAATTATTTTATTTATGCATGTAAGATGATTGAAAATTATTTGTAGCAATGAATAAAACTGATTGAAGATAATAAAGTTGACACCTACCTAAATTAAAGAAAGATAGGATAAATAAACCCTAATTATTCGAACCAAATGGTCAAACATAAAGTTAAGATGTTATTACGAATCCTAATTTATTTATCTAAATCTTGTAATACTAAAGAGTTATTAAATAAGATAGACTTTGGGGGTGACGTTTATTAAACATGAAAGAAGAAATATTAGATAATTTTTTTCAACTAACTTACAGAAAATAACATAAAAGAGATAAAGGTTTAAAGAGATGATGGCTAATGAATTAGATTGACTTCCAATTTGTTATTAATGCCAACGATCATGACTTAAAGATTGATATGTATGTACCTAAGGTTTGAATGGATTGAATTTGACTTGGACGTATATTAAGATTGGAAGTTAGTTTTATAAATGAATGCTTAATAGTATGAATTATTCTTGCACTTAGGGTTTGGAAATTAAGAGACTAAAACTTATGTGTGCTAAATGGTTTATTGAATGTGAATATGTATTAGGAACTTTGTTTTACTGCTGCATATAAGTTGTTCGACTAAAGTTCACTTTGAATCTCTAATGTCACTCTTAGATCATAATACTCTCACTTCTCACTCTCCATCAAAGTTTTTATCACTCACAAACTTTCGTGAGCCCATTACTGCCATAAAGTCGTTAAAATTTTATTTACGATAAGTTGCTAGTTATGTGTCCAAAAACTTTGGTTATAAGCATTTTCTACATTTTAAGTCCTAAGACCCAACTCTATGAACAAGTGTATTATATTAAATACAAAATTGTCTTTTTTGCAGGTCGTATTTTGTGTTGAAAGTTGCTCGATAATTGTCCAACCTTGTCCTTCTTCTTTGTAGTTTACGATTGTCCATCTGTTAAGGTAAGTCGGCTAACTGATTAATGTATATAATGTGTTTTGGTTTTGTATTGTTCTTTGCAATATTCTTATAATCATTAATGAGTTTTTATAGACGATATATAGGTTAGAAACCCGCGATGCAACTCCTATAAAGCTTCTTGGTGAAATATTCCACGAACCTAAGAGTCATAGTGAGAACTTGCTTTCTCGATTCATGTGGTGTAACAATGTCATATACCATTGTGCTTGTGTGTATTCAAACTTAATTTATGAAATTTAATGTGATTAATTTAAACTTAGTATTAACATTAAAAATTCATCTAATGTTCATGACAATCCTCTGAATAATAAAACTCTTAAGATGATAAATAGGCTGGAAACTCGTGATACAACTCCCATAAGGCTTATCGGTAAAATATTCTACGAGCCTAGGAGTCACAGCAAGAACTTGTCTTCTCGATTCATGTGATGTAACAATGTCATGTATCATAGTGCTTGTGTGTATTCAAACTTAATTTATGAGAGAGGAGTTTCTGATTCATGTTTTTTCTTACAAATTTTGTAAAAGCTATGTATTTCATTATGCTTCATTTTGCATTTCAGTATGTTTCATTTTGTAAAAGTAATGTATTTCATTATGCTTAATTTGTAAAAGCAATGTATTTTATTATGCTTAATTCATTTATCTTTCAAATGTTGTGAAGTATGTATAACTTTGTTCATAAGTTAAGATCATTGAAGCACTTCTTATTACTATGTTGGTTTAAGCACTTCTTATTATTATATTGGTTTAAGCAAAAATATCTCCTTTGTATGAAATGCACGTCACTAAATAACTGAATGCATACTTTCTTATTAACTTACAGCCATAGCATGTAATAAAATTTGTTAAGAGTTGGTAACAATAGTACCAATACATGTGACAAATTCCTTATTGAAAGAAACTACAACCATATTAATGTTGATTTCTAAAATACGATTCAAATTTTCTTTATATTTATTAGATGTGTTGTTTATAGACAAAGAAAAATCAAGACTTGTAGAGTTTTTAAGTTATACATTGTTTCTTCTAACAAATAATGAACTTTGTAATGAATGGAAGGCATAAAAAATGCTTCTAATGTGATTCAAAATGTGGAGGCAAAGATCCACTCATCTTTTTTATTTTTAAAATTGAATAATATATTTCTATAGAAGGAAGTAATATAAAATAATAACAAGTTTGTGGCCTAAAAGCCTTTAGGAGTCATTACAAAAGATTAGGAGAAGAAGAAATAAGTAATAAGAACAAAGAGCAACTAAAAGAAAAAAAAATACTTAAAGTTGCCTTTGGCTCCGACCATCTTTGATTATGATTTGTTCATGTATGATTTAACGAAAAAATTGACAAGTTCTTTATGTTGTTATCCTAATTAGTTTTATTTTATATTGGAAATTCATTGAGAAATAACTTAATAGTATTTTATATTGGAAAATATTTAATAATGTCATTATAGACATTCAATATAATGACACCTAAACGAAACAAAGGAAAGAAGGTGGCGACTAGCAAAGATGTTCCTCCCCCACAACAACCAAATCAATCCGACCCTATCCAAAAACAATAATCGACTTGATTCATTAAGAAACCAGTCAGCAACAACCTCTATCTACCTCAAATAGTGTTGAGGGATCTTCAAGTATGTTAATCTTTACCACCTATAATTACACTTATCCTCAAATATATATTTACATTTTTAATGCATTTTTCCTTATCATTATTTTTTTGACAAGTTCCAATATCAGCATCAAAAAAATAGGTAGAGGTATCACTAAAGATTCTGAATTGCAACGCATAAATGTTGCAATGAACAATAAGTTGTCTATACATATTGACCCCAAGCAAGGTCATCTATTGACAAGATCCAATCAACAAAATTGTCCAATGAGCTAGGGGTCATTGTCAAGAATGAATTGTCTTGCCTTTAACATGCCAAACAGTTAAATGAAGACAACTTGCTATAGAATGCTTCGAACAAAGTTTCAGTAATGTTTCATTCTATTTAATTATATGCATGTTTTACTTATTTAAAGATTAATTTCACTTTTACTTCTTGTTCACACATGAAGCTCAATATCGTCGATATCGAGAATCCTAAAGTTTCAAGCTGTGTGAGTTTATTGTTGAAACAAAGGGCCATGGATCATCGTTATCGACTGCATAAATACTGCAAATCTTTTCCTTCAGATAAGGAGACAAGGAGACATGTTCCCGAATGGGTAACTTTAGAAAATTGGAGCCAAATGTGTGATTATTAGGTCTCTATCAACAATAAGGTTTGTCTTGTTTCTCTTCACATTTACTTCAATTAATCTTATTACAAAATTTAATTTAATAATTATTTCTTTGCTTTATTTAGGAAAAGTGCGAAAAAGCCAAAGTTAATAGAAAAAAATGAAAACTTCTCACAACTAAAGCTCCAAATCATTTGTTGTCTTGTCGTACAAAATTAATTTGTAAATTGTTTAGAAGTTATAATTATATCTGTAAATGCAACAATATTTGTTGTGTTTCAATTCTTTTTTTTCATAAAACAGAACTACATGGAAAAGAGTGTGATAAGATCACACTTTACAAACTTACACACTAAAAGGAAGGTGAAGGTTGGACATCTGAAGAAGTGCATAATAATTATGTAAGTACAAAAAAATTTTAATTTTTAAGTATATTTATTTATGTAGTACTAACTAATAATATTTGAATTAAATATTTATTTTGTTTTTAAATTTTAGAATAAGATGCAAAAATTGTTACAAACATCATTGTCTGACAGAAATGAGGCAAATGTAGATGAGATTTGCAAAAGCATCCTCAGTACAAGATCAAGGTACATCAAAGGTCTTAGGTATGACCCTACGCTAATTGATTCATCACCGTCACGACAGCATATACAATGCTTTAAAACAAGAAATGGTCGCTCAAGACTCAGTTACACTCTAGTGAAGAAAAGTTAAAATGTAATTAGCAAAAGTTAAACCGTACTGAACGAAAGTTGATTAAGCTTGAAAAAATGGTCAAATAAATACTTGGCCCTTAGCCTCAATTATATAAGTAGTAGTGACAATTAGCACGAGTAATAGTTTGTATATAAGTTTTTTTGTTAATATTTGTAATTAACATTTAATAACATTTTATTTTTTATATAAAAATGCTTCTAATTTTTAATTATTTTCATTTTCATTTAATCAATTATAAATCAAAAAATCGAAATATTGCAAACAATAAGATGAATTAAAAATCTTACCGTTAATTATAATTAAATGAAAATTTTTAATAGGATTGTTTAGTAAAAAATCAAAATTCGTCACCAAAACTTTTTAGATACATTCCTGAAAATGTCGGCAATAATTTTTAAAAATTATTAAAAATTAAAAATCAAATCAAAAATTTTTTAAATTAAATAAAAAAAGTTAAAAATTTTGGCTACGAACTTTTTAGCTACATTCAAAAAACCGTCTCGAATAACTTTCACCTACGTTCTATAAACCATCGCTAAATCTATTTTGCTACAAAATGATAAATGTCGCAAAAAATTATTACCTACAAATACATTAACAAAGCTAATAACTTTTAGCCACTAAAAGAAAACATCCCAAAATATCTTTGGCGACAATTTATCTTATATTTGACTATCTCTTTTCTCAATACATCTGATATCGGAGCGAAATATGGTTTGCGACGATTTTATAAAAACGTCACTAATAATATTTTGCTACCGCGATTTTGCGACAAATATTTTTCATCGCTAAAGGCTTTGGCGATGATTTTTGAGCTTTTAGCGACAAAAATATTATTCATCAAAAGCCCGTTCTGTTGTGACAAGATACCGACTTTGGGTGATTGATCTGGGTTTAGCTACGATATTAAATGAGTTTTCATACGTACCAAACTGACAGAACACCAACACTTGAATGGTATTGTTACCGCATGAGTGATACCTGTATAATACAGAACTTTTCATAGGCTTGATGTTCTAATGTTTACAATGAGTATTATCTCAAACCACTGAATATCGATGAACTCATCACATGACAAACGTTTCCAACGGATAGAACAAAAGCACCATACGAAAGCACTATATAAGGAGATCTCTTACAGAATATACAACCAACAGATGTCTAATCTGATGAATTGGATGTGTAACGCCACAAGATACCCCCAACCAAATTGTTAAATGCATGAGAAGCCATTGGCACGACGATGCTTGAGGACAAAAGGGCAGCATAACCGTACACAAGTCCAACAAAGGTAGCCCTACAACAAGTAGAATAAACTCATCAATATATAGTTGAATTTCTGAAGACTATACCAGAAGATGATAAAAGAAGTTTGTTTATAAGCATCAAATCTGGCCATGTAAATTATCATATTTCAACTTACTGCCACAGAAATAACAGAGATGAGAGAACAAGCCTTGAAGACACAAAGAATCCAAGGAAACAAAGAATCATTTGTTAAAAAAAATGTGGGTACCAAACAGCGAAGGAGTATTTTCGACCATTCCCCAAGTGCAGTACACCAAACAATGAAGCAACCAACAAGACACTCTTCCAATCCATTCCAAATAGTGGTTGCAGTGCACCACGGAAAAGGAGTTCCTGCACAGTCCATGCATTTTCTGAACTAGTGCATTTTGCTTGTAACTGACAAAGAAAATGATTGAAGTGCCAAGGAAAAAAGAAGATGATTGAAGTTCCTACAGTCTTTTTTACCTCGCTAACCCCAGGAAAAAGTGAAACAATTGCGTAATCCACAGGTTGAAGTGAAGTAAGGACCTGCATTACTTAAAAACAGGATTTCTATTAGAAGAAACAGAAAGATTTCCCAGACTTTCCGGCCCAAGGACAGTTAAAAGAGCTCCATTTTGTAACTAGAAAACAATGTCTTTGAGATTCTCATCATTCATCAAAAAACTAAAATCGTTCATTTAACAGTAAGAACCGTTAAATGCCTAAAACCATAAATGTCAATAATCCACCTCCCGGAGTTCAATGAAGCTCATTAAAGCTACCTGTTTATTAGCTGCTTCTGTAGATTCAGCAAAATCTGGCCATGTCCTTAGTAGCAAGTATCGGGATGATGATATCAGTATAACCAATGCCATAATTAACTCAAAATGCCACATTTCAATACCGACTGCAAATCAAAGAGGAAAAAGGCTTTTTTAAGAAGTGAAGAGTTGTCTAAAACTGGAGCGGTCAATCTTGTTTGCCTCAAATTTCTTAAGTTGTAAGCGGCCGAGTAGAAACAGAAAAAGTATAATAGAAGAAATCAAAGTCAATACTTCATCATCAACAGTTACCAGGCATCAAATACTTTATTCCGGCTATATTAATCAACTTACCAATTTCAGAACCCATTCAAATGCTAATATGGCCCAATGAGGCCTTTCATTACAGAACTTGACAACTTCTTACATACAAACTCAAGATTATGTTGATCATCTAATAAAATAACGTCTTTCAGTGTGGAATTATCTAATTCAGGATGATTCTTCACACTGAAAAGATAGAAAAATACTGGATCAACCAAAAGGTAATGAGACAAAACGGTGGAATTTTGTATACATGAGACTTCCATAGAGCAGTCATGTATTGGCAACCCTTCCATCGATGCAGCGTGAGATACCTGCAAATTAAAATTTGAATGTTTAAATTGCAAATGAGTTACCTGTCAAAAAACTTTCACATTGATTCCTCGCTTCAATGAACATGAAAAATTTGACTCTACATCCTAAAATGACAAAAGAGCAACAATAATTTAACAGTAATCACTATAAGAGTGCATTAGGACAACCCGAGTTCTCAGAATAAAAGAAAACCAGTATAGAAGCTAATTACAGCCATAATAAAGCATTAAATCAAACAGCAGATCAGCCATGCAAAGCATTTAATGACAGAGAAGAAAAACCCTTAAAATTGTTGTTCCAAAATTATCATAAGGTTTCATTTCCTAACAAAAACAACTATGTGGTGAATCACAATTTCGAGTAATCCGACTGAAAGATTAAAGATTCAACCTTGTTTGCAGACCAACAGTTGATCATAAACCATGACTCTAAACATACCTGTCGAATTATTAAACCCAAAGCAGCAATCAATCCAGAGGTAACAGTGCATGCCTGAAGGACAGCACGCCTTGAAGGGACGTTGACAGTCTGTTGGACACTCTTAACATCATTGACCTCTGCAATCGAACTTTCTGAAAAGTCTCCATTTTCCTCTTTTAAACTCTTTTCAGTCGCTTCTAGTGGTACAACATCCGGCGTACCCTCATGTCTTCTTAACTTTTTCGACGATTTCCTTCTTGCAAAAGCCCACATGCAGCGTTTATAATCCTGCAAAAATGGAAGCATAATGCAAATCATTGTGCTAAAAGTTACTACCTTCAGAACCCAAGCAAACGAATTCTTCATCAAGCAACAAGATGGAAAAGGTTAGTATCTTACACTAGGTGATTTGGCAGGCAAAACGTGTTGTGAATAATAGAGGGCTGTTAGCTTCTCACCTAGTGAAAATACAGGGGAAGGCTTTTTATCATTAAACTCAACAACCATATTACCAGCCAATTTGGCTTCTGGGAAACGAAAGTATAAATTGGGTTCAGGCATGGCATTCAATAGAGAGGGAGAGAGACTGACTCATGAAGTTAGAGTTTGCCCCCAAAAGCTGGATTGCAGAGACTCTGTGGGCTGCCGCCGTCCAACGGTTTATACTGAGCAAGTTCATATTTGTGGCCGTTTATTGACACCAACCTCCTTCGTACGGCAACGTGCTGTGAACCGAATTCTGGGTGCAGCCAACAGGGATAGCCATGGCCCTCCTTTTTGTTTATCTTTTGTTTTTCATGTTTTATTAATTTCTTGGAAACTTTTATAGTAAAATGAAGAGATCTGAGATATAGAACAAAAATAGTTATAATGTGTTAAATATTTTTAAAAGAGAAGATAAGATGGAAGGATGAATGAATTGTTCATAAGAATTTATTATGATGATTTGTTTGTCAAAAAGATGCATGCTTACCATTCACCGTTATTCATGGAGTGAGTAATTAGTAGTAATTTAGTGATGAGATATCAAAAGCTCTAGCATATCTCAATGGTAAGATGAGTTCGAAAGTTTTTTGTATCACACACATTACCTTATCATCCTATCCTTATCTGAACCTTATATTTTGGCTTGAAATCCCGATAGAACTCCAGAACTTGACCGGATTTGAACCAGCCAGACCCAACCTATTACCACTTCTAGTCCTACTTTTCGTGTCTTGTGGACTGTTAAGAGACCAGCACGCAATCGAGTGAGGTATTTGCCTATTTGAGCTTTGTTAACAGCATTTGCATCATTAAAATTGAATAAGAATGCTTCAGGGAAACAACTGGTAGGGCCTGCTGTTGCTTCCAGAAAAGAATGCTAACAGCCTTTTGCAGGCAATTGCATGTAATTCAATGTTACAAAGCATTACAACATGAAAACATTTATCCATGCTCTTGTCTAGAGAAAGAGCAAAGATACCATTCACATCTATTTCATCCTATCATTCACAGATCCTTATCGTAAGTTTTACAACGGGAGACTTAAAATGGATGCAGATTTATTTTTTCCAGGCCACAGACAGAGGCTTGGATTCTCTGCACACTAAAATACAAATGCAGAGAATCAAATGAAGGAGAAACTGTGCATATCAACAAATAATTGGGGGAAATTCTGAAAAAAAAACATATTTACAAAACAAGTTGTGAATGCTGACAATGAATGCTGCAAGCCTGGTCCAGGCTATGATCACAAGCTTCTTTACAAAATCGTGCCCAGTAGCCATATATGCAAGAGAAGCCAATATGCAACAAGGCCTAACCTTGCTCTAGGACGACTCATTAAAACTCGTCCGCCAGATACCCTGTACAGATCCAATTAAAACTGAGTGTCAAGTTGTTGCATGCAACATATTTACACCAAATCCCTTATACATGATTCTTCACTCCTAAAATTTAATGCCCAAGTTCTTATCTCCCTCCCCCAAAATAAATGGACAAATAAAAGCTTTATAAGAAATTTAACAGTTTACCATATTCCATCCAACCGATCTGCAACAGATTTTGCTTGTTTAGGTACAAGACCCGATGTGTTGAGAGACTTGAAAACATGACCTGCCATATTGGAAAAACAAAATAATTTTTAAAATGATTTTGTTAATTGCTATTTGAGAATAGGAAATAGAAAACTATAGAACCCAAACCTTTATCATCATCTTTTTCCTCCTTGTTGAGCAGACTAGCCGATTCAAGGTCAACATTGAGTGCAAGATGATCAGCTGATCCTTTTCGCATAGTTCGTGGATGTGCAGCTGAGGAAACAGAAGATACTTCATTCTTTCCAAAAGTTCCCTGCGTAAGCATCAAAGGGACAAAATTTTAATGGGTTTCCCGTGAATATTTACATAAGAAGAACCCCTTTCACTGGATGGCGAATTTTATGAACCCAAAAGCATGGAATGGTCAAAAACAAGGATTTCTTTTACCGTCTCTTCAATTTCAGATATTTCTGACCCACTGGCCACTGAAGGTGCCGCAAAGATGCTCCTCTCCTGGACAATATCCGGCTGAGCAGATCTACTTTGAAGCAAATCTTCCAGTACATTAACTTTGGTTGATAATTCATCTATGGCTTTCTGGCTTCCATGTAGCTTGTCACCAAGTTCCTTGGCTTGGGATTTCGAATTTTCAACTTCTAGAAGTAGAGCCATTATCTTGTTTTCCACTATTGGTAAAACTCTCTGGATGCTGATAGATGCAGACTTTTTCTCCCCTACAACTTCATTACCTTCTAATTTATCAAAAATTCGTTCCAAACCTAATGTTAGGTCTGACATTTCAGTCTTCAATTCATCAAATTCCTGTGTATATCTGTATTTTTCAATTTCCTCCTTCAGATGTTCAATTTCGAGAACATTTGACATCACTGTTGATTGCAATTCAGCTTTGTCATGGGATAAATTTTTTATTTGATGGTGAAACTCCGTTGCACATTCAACAATGGAAAATAGTTTCTTCATCTCGACTGAAGAATGAGCTTCCACATTCCCTTCTGACTTGGTATATGGAATTTCAATACCATTTATCTTATCAAAAAGGATCTTCATATCTGATGTCAAAATGAGACCATCTTCCAACTCTGTGGCCAAAGGCATTAAAGGTTAGTTAGTATAGACGTAAATATGTATTTAGAAAAAGAAATATATCACAATAAGGCAAACAATAAAACTTTGGTATTCTTGACACAAACAAAACTTACCGTGTTCTTTCAGCAATAAATTATCTTGCAATGTTGAAATTTCACCATCCTTCTCTTTCAACCTTTCTTCTAATACTTTATAATCTTCTTCCATCTTTAACGTCAGCTCTTTGCAAGAATCTTGTAATGCTTCCATATTGCTCTTCAATTCTGTAATCTTATTACTATATACGTCCCTTTCCTCTACTGCATTTGCCGAAGCTTCTCTGGTGTTCCTCAATTCGTTCTGCAAGTCCTCAATTGTGGCAGCTGCCACATCACTAGTACTCTCAAACATTTTAATCAAACTTTTGACTTTTCTTGTAGTCAATGACAGCATTTCCACCATATTTAGATGGTTGCATTCATCAGAGCTTTGATGATGTCCAGTGTCAAGACCACCAACTCCACTGGCTTCCAACCTCAAACTATCTTTCAACTTTTGTAGCTCAGGAACAGAGCTCAGCTCCAATAAATTGTTCGTAACTTCAAACTGCAGTTCTCTCACAGCAGTCATACAAGCCGAGAGTAAAACTCTAATATCTTGTTCTAAAGTGGCCGTGATCCTTTCCTCTTGCTCTTTATGCCTTTCCATATGCTTCAACTCCTGATTCACTGATTCCATATGCTCACAAATCATAACAACCGAATCCTTGGTTGCCCTTAATCTTCTCAACAACACTTCAATAATCTGATCCACAAAACTAAATAAACCTTCAAATTCATCTACCAAATATTTTCTTTTCAACAGCAACGCTTCTGCAGCATTCTTAATATGCAAGGAAATGTTGCCAACATCTGCTGAACTTATCTCAAAATTATCTCCCTCCATGTT
>JANIIA010000010.1:12848263-12862772 GCA_027478495.1 Erythroxylum alaternifolium | reverse complement strand
TTATCTCATCGTAATCAAAAAATTACAAATACACTTAAAATAAATATTGATACAATTATAAATTAATCAATGAATTAGATATTTCTAAGCATATTATACTGTAGGGGTATTTTTGTCATTGACACTATTTTTATGTTCTGCCCACTGCAACCAAACATATTTTTGTCCTCGAGACAGAGACAATCATTTCTGTTTTGTCCATCATAACCAAACACCTTATTGTCTCCAATTTTCGTCTCGTTCTGTCTCTGCATCCAGAAGACAGTAACCAAACGCAGCGTTAGATCTCTAAATCGGCTGTCTACGGCAAACTTGTCATCCACACCACTCACTGACAAATAGGTGCTGTAACGAATTTAAATTGGAAGACATTAAAAGAAAGACACTTGACTCAGACCCTTTAGCATTCCAATTTCATTAGCTCAGTCACTTCCCTACTCGTAGTACCAACGGCTTTTCAAGTTAACAATTATTAGCGTAAAATGACAAGTTACACGTAAAACATGTTGGTGGGGTTGGCATGAGGGGGCGTTCCAATTAATAAAATATGTTATTTAATATAAGTTTTATAAGCTAATTTTAAGTCTTAGTTTCTTTAAAATATAGTTCTCAACAATTTATTTAATTTGCGCTTAAAAGATGACTGTTATCAACACAAGCAAAGCAAGGAAAGTGGTCGGACGGAAAGACTAGAGGGCAATTGAGAAGAATTCCGAAGGATCTGTTTTCTCTGTTTCGAATATATCTCAACCATTCAATTTATTGCATTGAATGGTTGAGATCTTATAAAAATATGGAACTGAATAGTAGAACAGAAGATCACTTACCGAGGGTAATCCAGTAAAAAGATATTGTTGAATTAGGACAGAGATCCGATCCGACACGAAACACCCACTTTAAATCTTTCTGCCCGTTGTTTCATGTGCTTTCTTCTGTCTCTCTCTCTTAATAATTGTTAACTTGGGACAATCCAACATGCTTGCAAGTTTTGAAGACACCCCAAAAAAAAAAAAAACCCGACTTAGAAGCAATGACTCTTGCCACTGGCCGACTGACTTGTCCGTACTAAAACCCAAAGCATCTCTCTTTTTCATCCAACAACACACACAAGCAATGCCCCCTCCCCTCCCCCTAAAGGAAGTTTCCTCCATCGGGTTCAAGCATTAGCTAATTAAGCCCTTCGCCTTTCCTCTTCTTCTTCCTTGTGTCTCTGCTTTCTTATTCATACCATTAATGATGTCCATGGCCGAGTAAGCTTTGTTTATATTTTTATTTTATTTCTTTCTTTCTCTATATGTAGCTCATGTCTCTTTTTGGTTTTTGTTACAAACAAATGTCAGATCTCCCAAGGAGTCTTCATCTTCCTCCACAACCAGCGTTCATGTCACAGCTCTTGACGGTCTGGTGAACGTCAACTCACTTTTCACTATCGCCGTCTTTGTAGGCGTCTCTCTCACCACTCCAAACCAGCACAGCCTTGAGAACCGCTCCGCTTGCGACGCTGGTATAGACGTTGTAAAGAAGCTTCTTGTCTTCGAGGTTGTGTCCTTTAGCTTCTTCCTCTTCTCTTCTCTGGTGGCTCAGGGCCTCAAACTCGCCATCAATTTGCTCAACAGTAAAGACGTGAACGAGGCGTTTCGAGCGCGCATCAATCTCAAGGTGTTGAGGCTGGGGATGCTGGGTTCTGCTATTGGGTCGGTTATGGGTTGCATTTTCTTGGTGTTGTCAATGGTCAATGTAATTGAAATTCGCTTGGGGTTGTTGTCTTGTGGGAGTAAGAGTGCTGTTCATTCCGTTTCAGCTTTGGTCCTCTTGGTTTCCTCTGCCCTCATTGTTTATATTACCACTGTTATTTATGCTTTTATGCACTGATCATGCGAGTTCGAAAGAGAATTTCTTACAAATTACAAATGGACTATAACATTTCTAATCTTTGTTGGCTACATTGTGTTGAGATTTTTGGTTCTTTAGATTAATTCTACCTACTATAGCCGTCTGGCTAAGATTGCTTAATTTTCCCTCTTGTTTTTACTTGACTAATGACAATTTACCGACTCAGTACAAATTCACCTTGTTTGGATCAACTTAATTTTTATTGGAGATTATATTTGAGCGTCATGCTCATGATTAGCTACACAACTTGATTAGTCTTAGTTGGGTTATTTCTCACATTTGGTGAAACTTGGAAAAGCATGCTGGTGCTGTTAGTTCATTCCTTTTTCCTTGTTGGTTGAATTTAAGAACTACCGTCACTTCATCCGGTATCGCTAAGATAATATGACTGGCTAGCTCCTTTTAAATCTGGTCAGAGTTTCCATCAAGACATAGGAATTTCTATTGTAGCTTTAATGTATGGCATTTAGTTTTCCTAATGCGTAGAACTTTGCTGCTACTTTAAGTGATTCTTGGGTTCAATTTTTGCCAGTCAATGTCAATGTTAGACCATTGTTTTCTAACACAGAGTTGTTATTTTAGGATGGGAGTCATGCTACATTGGGGAGCTGCCTTTGAATCGTGAATGAGAATTTTTATTAATATGTTATACCGACCAGATTACATTTTCCTGTCTATTGTTGGTTGTGTTGGTATCTCTACTTCGCTCCTTTGTCTTTGGCTTCTCTCACTTCATATATGTCCATCATGTCATTGTTGGGTGTAACATAGTTTATACTGGTATTTCAGGTTCTCTTCAAACTGCTGGAAACTCCATTATCTGACAGAGGATAGTTTTTTGGCCTCCTATAGGCTCTTTCTTGCCAATTTGGTACAATTTTTCATGTGTTAGGACACTAGTTTGTCCTGCCCTGTTGCAGCATGCATTTGGAGCTCCAGGCTATTGCTGTATAAAGACATTGAATGCTTCTCTTGGTTGCATTAGCTTTGAGAAAGTTGGTTTGCCTCTATAGTAGTGGATGGTTGCTTTTATCATCTCATTTGCCGCTTTACAAGATTATTTGAGGGTTGATGTTCTGGTTTATGTCATATTGATGTTTTAGTTTGTGTCTGCTTGGAAAGATGATTTAAGAAGAGCATCTGCATATGTTTTCTCCTTTGTATGTGACCTAAGAATTAATCTGAGATCTTTTAACACACAATCAAAAATTGTGCTGCTGAGTTGTTTCGTCATCATCCACATGGAAGATCCTTTGGTTTCTGCTTCTCAATTAGTGTGTCTCTGTTGATCACCCCGTCTTGATTTTCATTGCTTGACATCTGTGGTCGAGTCATGGGATTGTTCTTGCTTGTTCTGGAATGTGCCTGAGGTTAGATTTGGTTTATTCAATTTTGGTTATTGAATTCGATCTGTACTATGATGAGAATTAGTTAAAGCATAACTAATTTGATAAGTAATTGAAAAAGGATATTCTCCTTAGTGGCAAACTAAACCAAAGAAAAACTATTGTCCTCAGAAAAAGAAAATATGTAAATGTTGGTTATGTAAAGAAGGTAGTCTTACTTTACAATATGATATGGAAAATTTAATAGAACAACTTTGTAGTGAAAATTTACTAGATCCTGACAAGAATACTAATAATCAATTAATTGAAATAACACTAAAAAACCCGTCACACAAGAAATTAATATTAAGAATAATATTTCTTATACACAACAAGATGACCAAGAATTTATTAATGAATGCTCCAAATTATTACAAAAACAATTAATAGCACCTAGTACTAGAAAACATTCACTACTGTTTTCTATGTAAATAATCATTATTAAAACATTAAGAAAATGAAAAGTCGATATATTACCTGTCGAATTTAATATTCAAACAGCTTCTAAATATTTATGTGGATTTATTAAATATAATATAAAAACAAATTACAATCAAGGACGTCTAATTCGATGGCAATTAGAATTAAATCAAATATAATTTTCAAATATATCAAGATATTTGATCTTTTGTAATTCAGTTTAATTAATGGATTTTGGAGTAATTTTTAGACATTGTTGATAAACTCCTTTAATACAACGGAGGTTAAATTGATTTATGAGATCCTAAGTGATTTCATATTTTGGTGGTTTGTCGATGGGTGGATACATACTATTGCTGATTCCAATTTAAACATAAGCTGGTCGAGATAATTGTATGTCTGAGTCTTTGAAATTATCTGCTTTTTTAAAGATCAGATAGTTGCCGAAAACTTTAATAAAGACCTCTCTTTCTTTTGCAAATCTTTCTTTGTATAGCATCTAAAACTCTATTATCAAATTGCAAAAAATTAAATAAACCTACAAATAAGAATAGTGGATGGAAGTATAAAATTTATTTGGTACGTAAGTTATTATAATAATATCATTATTGAATGGTTGGGTGTTTTGAGTTATGATGGGTAATTTTACAAGGGCAAAGATGATGGTTACAGAATATAATTTATTATATGTTTTCTCTTCATTATGTGAAAACGATCAGGTGATACTTTGAAATGCTTTGTTGATTGTTTCTGCTTGACAGGTCATTATTAGTCTGTTGATGTTGTCATGTGAAAACGATCAGGTGATACTTTGAAATACCTTGTTGATTGTTTCACCTTGACAAATCATTTTAAGGTCTGTTGACGTTGGAATGGGAACAAAGTGGCTAGGAGACTCTTTAGTTTGACCTCTTAAAGTTTTGTTGCCTTCGGTTGCTTGAAAATTAAAAGTACTGAGCTTCAGTTACTTGTTTTGTATTGAGCTGTCTTGGCTTTCTCAGTTGAAGGACTTCATTTTTCGTTTACGTTAAAGCTTTTAGAGTTGTTTGTTTAAAGAATGCTGGTTCTTTGAAATCTTTCTCATTCACCAACATATGAGATTAGTTCAGAAGTGGATTTATGGACGTTGTAGTCATTTATATGTAATGTATTAGTTAACGACATTGTTATTGATATGTGTTAGGAAAGATCTATTAGACGTTAGGAAATAACTATATTAAGAAAAGTATAATCTCCTCTTTATTGTAGGGTTTTCTCTTTATTCCTAAGATCTTTTCCTTTTGTAATTAGTTCTATATAAGTGCTACAAGGGTCTTTAAGTTATTATCAAACCTTCGATTAACTCTGTCCGATTTTCACACGGTATCAGAGCAGAGTTAATTTTTAAACCTCAAAATCTTCTTTATGTAAAACCCTAACATCTTCTATCATGTCCAAAAATACTTATATAAGACTTACCAAAATTAAAACCAAAACTAAATACACAGAAGCAACTAGGAGGTGTTGGTGACCACCATAGTACTGACAATGTTGTCATTGGTGCATGGGCGTCACGCACCACCGTCTAGTGACCATCAACGACGGTAGTTTGATGGGTCAACTCACCTCTTCGACCTGAATGAAGTTCTAGTCTTAGTTTATGTCATAACTAATCAGAGAATGGGTATTTTGATAGCAGTAAAGTCTTTTATACGTTTCGGAACATCGTCAACAGTATTACAAGTGTCCGTTTAGCGAGGAAATCTATCTAATATGCTTGGGAGATGTCAGATTCTAGTAGTAAGTCATTGACAAGTGTTTCAACAATGAGTTCCTCAACGTTGGGAATCACCAAACAATGTTTGAATGGTAATAACTATTCTTTATGGTCTAAGAATGTAAAATTGTTTTTTAGAGGTTAGAGAAAGTTGTCTCATTTTACATCTGATACCCAACTGATCATAAAATGCTAGAAGATTGGCAAGCTAATGATACAAAATTACTACATATTCTTTTCGATTGAGTGGAACTTGAAATCTCTGTCCTAATTCTCTCATGTTGACACTTGTAAGCAAGCTTGGAACTATGCCAAGCTTCTTTACTCCAATAATATACTTCGGATGTATGATGTTTTTGTTGAGTTATTTCAGTCCAAACAAGAGGGAAGTTTGATTGAATACTTTGGGAACATGATGAAAAGTCCTGTTGGGATAAATATCCCCATTTATGAGCAACTTATCTTTCATCACTTAAAGAACATTCTTCGATTACAACTTCACAATCGTCTGTTACTTTATCTTAGGATGACTATACTAAGTATTTGTAGTATCAGTCAACTCAGTAGACATTATCTTTCTTATATGGCGTCTATTACTCATCAAGTAACCCTACCGCCTATTATTCATCTATGCTTTAAAAACAGTAGTGGGTAATAGATTCTAGTGCCACTAATCATATTTCGGGTAAAATAATCAACTTTATCTATATCATTCCTTTATTTGTCTCTCATAATAATAAACCTACTATTACTAATGGATCTACTACCACCATTAAAGATGTCGGATCCTCTCATCCTAGTTCTTCTCTCATATTACCCTCTACATTATTTTTACCAAACTTTTTTTCAATCTTATGTCTGTGAGCAAATTGACTAAATAACTAAGTTGTTTTTCT
This sequence comes from Erythroxylum alaternifolium, assembly GCA_027478495.1. Taxonomy (NCBI): domain Eukaryota; kingdom Viridiplantae; phylum Streptophyta; class Magnoliopsida; order Malpighiales; family Erythroxylaceae; genus Erythroxylum; species Erythroxylum alaternifolium. Next base: position 12,856,422 of record JANIIA010000010.1, on the reverse strand, counting down.
ACCTTGATAATATCATTATCTAGGATTTGAAGTTCAGGATGATGATTGGAGAAGGGCGTGAATCAAATGAATATACTATTTTGGCATATTGCAATCATCCATCACATGCGTAGTGTTAGTCTTGGCCATTGATATCCATAGTCAATTAGGTCATCTATCATTGGAAATCTCAAGAAAGTAGTGCTAGGTTTAGATTTTATTTCTAGTTTAAATTGTGAGTCGTGTCAGCTTGAAAAACATCATCGTATTTTGTTTTTCCCTTAAGTCAATAAAAAAATTGAAGAACCTTTTATGTTAATCCTTATAAAGATTTGGGGTTCGGGTTGTGTCAAATCCAAGTTGAGATTTTAGTATTTTGTAATTTTTTAATGATTTCTCTCAAATAACTTGGTTACATCTAATGAGAGATCGCTCAGAACTATTCTTTATATCTTGTTCTTTTTGTACTGAAATTCAAAATCACTTTAATACCTGAATCAATATTCTTTGTAGTAATAATGCTAAAGAATATTTCTCTAGCTCATTCTCCAATTACTTGAAACAGAAAGGTATTCAACATCAATCTTCTTGTCCCCACTCTCTTCAACAAAATGGGGTAGCTGAGCAAAAACTCCAACATATTGTTGAAACAACTTATACCCTGTAAATCCACGTGAATGTACTGAAAAGTTTATGGGGAGATGTTGTACTCACTGTATGTTTTCTTATCACTTGAATGTCATCTTTTGTGTTAACTAGTAAAACTCCATTCTTAATTCTCTTTCCTTATCAAGAACCTTTGTTCATTAATCCTTGGATATTTGGTTGTGTTTGTTTTGCTCATCAGCTTTAGCCTAACATAAATAAATTAGATCCAAAAGCTATAAAGTGCATTTTTCTCATATAGGCTTTTATATGTGGCCTAGCAAATGGTGGACACAGTTGATTATACTCTTAGGCATAATTTATTTATGGACTAGCATATTGTATACGTTTGATTCTATTTTGTTGGAAATGCAATATTTTTTTAGTTTTTCATAATAATATAATTGGCAACTCATTTGATAGGAACCATATAGTTAAGGATGCAATGAAGTAGTATTACCTTTAGGCTAAAAGCTGAGTAATTTTATATGTTACACTACATTTTGCAGTGCATAAATCTAGGAGTTACATTGCATTTTGTAGTGCATATGTCTCTTAAGAATATATGTGTTTACTACAACCTTTGTGCTTGTTCTTGAAATGGTCATTTCCTTTGATATCTTTGGAATAATCATGTTGCCGATTGAACATAATGACTATGGAACTTTTGTTATAATTTCGCAAATGGAATTCTCAATATCTCGTAGTTCTAATTATAATAATGTTAATAAAAATGGTTCACTTATGTGGACTTGGTACTTCTTTGAGGACAACATGGAGAAATAATAATCTGGGTAGAAGACTTTTGAGATGCACTAATTAATCTATTAGTAATTATGAATTTTTCTAATGGCATGCTAAGTAATTTCTTAGCACAACTATTTATGTTATTCAAAAGTTAAGGAAAGATATATTTGCAATGAAGAAGGAGGCTAGAAAAGGTGAAGTATACTTGAAACAAAGGAACATGATGAGTAATTAAAAATTATAAAGCAAGACATTAAGATGTTAACTAGAGAAAAAAAAGAGTTGAGGCTAATATTATTCAACATAACTATAGGATTTATTCAGTTTTTTTTCATCGTTAATCTTTTTTATGGTTGTAAAATTTTAGTATGACTTCTATAAATGTACTTATTCTTTTTATTATTAAATAAAGATATAAATCTTGGATTGTACAAGTGAATTGATGACCAATATGGTTGGTGTTTCACAATATAAACATGTTACAAGTTGTGATTTGAACACTGCTAAGAAATACTTTAGGGAAAAGATTGTTAGTTTATTGGAGAGTTTCTTTACTTGATTAAACCGAAACCAAGCATTCATCTCAAAAACTTCTCTTAGAAAAGCACTTGGCTACTGGAAAACCTAAATAAAATACATTAATATTGGCTATTAATGATTAAATTAAAATATAATCTAAAGTTTAGAGATTTGCTTTATATTTTATCCATTGGAAATAAATCAAATGCATAATACCAAAAACAACATATTATGCTCTGGGAGCTAATATATACTAACAATTTTATTATTTCTAATCAAAGAACAAATTCTCTATATATGGAGATTTATCATATATACATATTGATATATCAATTTGTATTTCTCGTGTTCATAGATGCAATATATGATAGAGTCATGAAAACATCTAAGTAAAATAAAAACGTTCATTCAATTTAAGTAGACAATATAGGATTTGCTTACGAATACAATACTTGACATGATACTTTGAATGTGGGCTCGCTGGATATAATTTAAGAGTAGTGTATTTCATATAATCATTATTTTGCAAGATATAAGAATCTTTTACATGTGACAATGTCTAACTATTGGCCTTTTTGGATCATCAAATTAAAAAAGAAAGATTACAAATAATAATACAAAATTTAGAATGACCTTGATGAACTTGGATCTTCTTTTGTTCTTATTTTGATCATCATTTCATCAATTATAAACTTTAACTTCTCTTGTTCAACTTTATGCACCATCTTATTGAATTTATGGCTTCATTTTGTTCTAATATTTCTTTTTTCCAAAATAATAAACATAATAGTTGTAATTATTTTTTCTTATCACCAAAATATCAATTGTAATATCCCTTGGTTCAACACAAATATATAATCTTTTGAATTCCAATAACAAGGTTTCTTGATTCTTTGCTAATTACGGTTCCAATGTTGAATCATGAATGCTATGCTTTAACACCTAGATAATAACCTTGCAACTTGGAATATTCACGAGCATAGTTTCATGCTCTCTCCTTCCTTAATTTCCTCTTAATAGTCATACATATAGTTGAATTCACAAATATATGTTCAACTTTTCCATGCATTCTTTAATCATCTATGCTGTAGTTATGCTAAGCTCCTCTAAGATTTTGTTTTATAAGCGTCTACAAAAAAACTTTGTTGATATCATTTTAAGCTTGTTATTTGTGAAAAATGTATGTTTAGATCTATATTTCCTGATTTTGAAATATTTATCATTACTATTATAGGCTGCATACAACTCCCACTTCCATCATTCAATACATCCAACTCTAATCTATTTAGACTCACTTTTTCTTCATCTAACATTAAACCTTATTGCAGTTGAATAATCAAAAACATCGTCTTCAAACTCTTTAGCATTTCTAAATTCTATACCTAATGTTCAATATGATGTGTGATTACCTATTTTAAGTCTATCACTTGTGCTACCTAATTGGCTCCTTAGGCTCCTCTCTACTAAGGTACTCATTATTGCCAACGAAATTTCCATAATCACTTGAGACAATATTTGTTAGTTGGTAGCCTTCTGGAATTGAAACATCAAATGTATTATATACTCCTTCAACTTCATTATCATTTTAAACTTCAACTGTATTGTCATCTTCAACTTCATTCTTATAAGTTCCTAGATCCTTATCGATGCTACTCTCTTCTCTAATAGTATCTATATCAACTTCATCATCATGCACAACATCCCCATCAGAGCAAATCCTTATCATTACTTATTATAGCCAAAATATTTGGAGCCATAATCAGAATGTCAAGCTTATGTGTAACATACATCTCAATTATCCCATAAATTTTTAAAAGGTTACTTAACCTAATACAATATTCATTAGATTCAATGAGCCTTAAAGAGAAGTTAAATATAAAGGAACCCCAATTAAATCCCATAGGCATGATTCACACCCTAATGCTTTATAAATATTCAATTTGAACCTTTCTTTATCAATATTGCGATATAAAAATATATATGATATTTTTTTATGGGACCCTTACTAGACTTCTATCCTATATGGGAAGTCGGACACAAAAAATTAAAAAATATTCTCTCTCCTTAACTTCTATGTTAATGAGTGTTGTCATCCATCACAAAGAAGCTTTTCTTTCAAATACTCGTACTTAGGTATGTAAGTAGTAATCGTCATTATTGCTTACATAATTTGGGCCAATTATTTGTTTGACCATCTTTTCAAGCTTGACCAACTTTTGTTTAATACAATATAACTTTTACTCATTATGTTCTAACTTTTCTTTATTACATTATTACTGAGCGTTAAGCGACCGGTTCTCATCTTGAAGTGTCATTACATATGCTAGTCGTGACCAACCAATTGGCTTAGGGATATAACCAAGACCTTTGATGTACCTTGATCTTATGCCAAGGACGTTGTTGCAAATCTCATCTACGTTTAGGTCATTTCCGTCAGACAATGGTCTTTACAACAATTCCTGTATCTTATTCTAAAATTTTAAAAATAAATATTTAATTCAAATATTATTAGTTAGTACTAAATAAATAAATAAACTTAAAAATTAAAAATTTTTTATACTCACATAATTATTTTACACTTCTTCAAATATCTAGCCTTCACCTTCCTTATAGTGTGTAAGTTTGTAGAGTGTGATCCTATCACACTCTTCTCCGTGTAGTTCCTTCTGATTCTATTTTATGAAAAAAAAGAATTGAAACATAATAAATAATATTGTATTACTCTATATAATTATAACTACTAAACAAAGAACTTATAAATTCATTTTGTACGACAACAAAGGATTTGAGCCTTAGTTGTGAAGAATTTTCATTTGCCCTCTATTAACCTTATTTTTCTCACACTTTTCTTAAATAAAGCAAAGAAATAGTCATTATTATAACAAGATTAATTGAAGCAAATGTGAAGAGAAAGAAGACAAACCTTATGTTAACAGATGCCTAATAATCACATATTTGACTCTAATTTTTTGGAGTCACATGTTCGGGAACATGTCTACTTGCCTCCTCATTCGAAGGAAAAGATTTGTAGTATTTATGTAGTTGATAATGATGATCCTTGACCCTTTGTTTCAACAGTGAACTCACACAGCTTGAAACTTCAAAGTTCTTGATATCGATGATATTGAGCTTTAGCTGTGAACAACAAGTAAAAGTGAAATTAGTCTTTAGATAAGTAAAAAATACATATAATTACATAAAATGAAAATTTATCAAAACTTTGTCTATGGCATTCTGCAGCAAGTTGTCTTCCTTTTACTGCTTGGTATGCTGAAGGCAAGGCAATTCATTCCTAACAATGACCCATAACTCACTAGACAATTTTGCTAATTGGATCTTGTCAATAAGATGACTTTGTCTGGGGTCAATATGCACAGAAAACTTATTTTTCATCGCAACATTCATGCGTTGCAACTCAAAACCTTTAGTGATACCTATAACTTTTTTTTCGATGTCAGTATGGGAACCTGTTAAAAAAATAATGTTAAGGAAAAACATGTTAAACATGTAAATATAGATTTCAAGATAAGTTTAACTATTGGTGGTAAAGATTAAGATACTTGAAGATCCCTCAGCACTAGTTGAGGTGGATAGAGGTTGTTGCTAACTTGTTTCATTGGTGGATGAAGTCGATTGTTATTGGTGGATACGTTCAAATTGATCTAGCTGTTGTTGGGAAGGAACATCTTCGCTAGTTACCACCTTCTTTCCCTTGTTTCATCCAGGTGCTATTATATTGAATATCTATAATGATATAATTAAATATTTTCCGATATAAAATATTATTACATTATTTCTCAATGATTTTCTAATATAAAATAAAACTGGTTAGATTAACAATATAAATAATTGTAACTTTTTTCCTTAAATCAGTTTGGAGCATTTGACAAAACATGAACAAATCATAATCAGAGATGATTGGAATTGAAGCCAACTTTAAGCATTTTTTTCTTTTAGTTATTCTTTATTCTTATTACTTGTTTCTTCTTCTACTATCTTTTTTAATGACTCCTAAAGTCTTTTTGTAACATCCCCTCATCTATAGGAAGGGTAATTTGGTAATTTGGCACGGGTTAGGAGTGTTAAATATTGCATTGTCATATTCATGCATTCATATTTGCACATAAGTAGCAAATAGTGAATTTTTGCACATGTAAATGCTTGTACATGCATTCATGACATTTCCCTGTTTAAGTGTGAATAAATGTGTTTTATGAAAAATGTGTTTTGTGTGAATGAGAATTTGAATTGGAGAGGGATATAGGGGTTTTCCAATTTTTAGAGAATTATAGGAATTTTTCGGGAATTTTTCGGAATCGTTTCTGGACCCGAAAAATTGTTAAGTGACAGCATAGGGGTTTATCGGTAGTGAAATTGAATGTCCAATGGCACTGAAAACTTAGGCACATGAAATTAGGAATTTTTGGAATTGAGCCATTAGAAATTGGAGAGAAATTGAAGTGAATTGGGAAGAAATTAAGTAGCAAATGAGAGTGTGACATGTGTCACTACTCTTAATATTAATTCATTAATAATTCAGCCCACTTATGAGTCTTCCACGACTCTTTTCATTCAAAACCTTCTTGTATCTTCTTATGATAAGTGTTTAGTGTCTTTTGTTTGAAAACTCCTCTCATCCGAAGGATTGCTTCTCCTTGTTTCTTCTTTGTGAATTTTTATCACCTTGCTCACTTCTTCCACTCTTATACACCTTATCTTCTCTTCTTTAAGTCACCATACCAACCTCAAACTCTCACCCTCTCAAATTGATGTTTGCTGCCGTGTGTGAGAGAAGTTAGAGAAAGTTGTATTACTTTTGAGAAACTGAAACGATTGTATTTTGTGATTGGAAATGGACCCAGGTGGCTAATAAAAGTTCTGTTGATTTCTTGTGATTGTATCAGATGATTATAAAACAAAATGGATGGTTTGTTATTGTAATTTATGTTTATGGGGAAAAAAAATTATACCGCCTTGTAACTGTTAAGTGATGTGGCACACCACCCTCGTGGGGCACAGATTCAGATATCACTATCGATATCGGGTTCAGGTCCAGCGGGAGTGGGGTGTTACACAATTCTACCAAATGTTAACCTAATCAAAATAATCTTAGTTCTATAGAGTCTAGCCTGTCTAAAGATAATAGTGGAAATTTTAATAGTACTTTAGAGAGTCCTTAACAAACAAGAGTGTACCAGCTAAAGTCATCTTAGGTGATAATAGTCCATATGTAATATAGTTTGATGTCTCCCTAAAACCATATGATGTAGTTGAATTGTTGGATAAACCTATCAATGAAGACCACTTTTACAGAAAGTAGTTAATACAAAAATCTAGAGGAGTTAGAAAAAGGGCTTTAAAGGTAAGAATAAACTATCATGTTAATAGTAGCCTTGAATATCCATGTACTGAATTGCCATAACAAGCTTAATGCTTTAAGGGATTTTGTACGAGGACAAAGCCTCATTTTTTAGCTCTTATAGAAACAAAGATCAAGCTAGAAAATTTGAATAAGTTGAGGAGACTAGGTTCCCATTGGTAAATTCTATCCAATCATCAATGTGAGGTCAATAGAGAAATTATTGTACTTATGATCGGCTTATGCATTTTAAGTTCCACTTTCTCCTAAAAAGAATTACTATCTTTTTCAGTTTTGTCTATACTTCAATTTATCTATTCAAAGATCAACCTTGTGATCAAATTTACTAAGGCTTCATATTACCTTTTCTGGGCCTTGGATCATTAGTGTGGACTTTAACTCTACATTTTATAGATCAAAGGCTAAGGGACATTGTAGTCTTAAAAATTATAATAGAGATTTCAAAGCATGTGTGGATCAGTTAGAAATTACAAACTTAAAACAGGATGGGTACCAGTTCACATGTAACAACAAACAAAGAAGTAATTGGTTTATTAGAAAAATGATAGACATTGTTTTGATTAATTATGCTTAGTTAATAAATTTTCTTGAAATTAAAGCAAACTTTATGGATCCCATTTTCTTAGATCATAAGATTGCTTTGAAAAGGCTTAACATTTATAAGGTTTCTGATACACAAATTATAGTGGACACAGCCAAGGACAAATAGTAACTTCTAAATTATGGATATCTTTATCTCCTAACAATCATTCTCTTATTGATAGTGTAACACCCCACTCCCGCAAAACCCGAACCCGATATCGACAGTGATACCGGATCCGTGCCCCGCGAGGGTGGCGTGTCACATCACTTAACACATCACTTAACAAAACTCGGTACACTTTTTTTT
>JANIIA010000010.1:12810894-12827565 GCA_027478495.1 Erythroxylum alaternifolium | reverse complement strand
AAGGTTATAGTCAACTGCTTTTAACTAGATGAAAGACCCTTGAACATAATTTACAAGGGTGAGATCATGTTAAAGAACGCAAACAGTAATTTCTCTTATCACCAACCAACTAAATCAGAATCTGGAAACAACTGTCAAAGGGGAATTCGAACAGATGAAATACATAAACAAATGACTTTGAGAATGTTTAGATTTAGTTACACGAAGAAGGATGTGCAATGTGCATGATAGAATTTCGATAGTGAAACACGATGAGGTGCAGAAAATATTTTAATTCATCATCTTTAAATTCCCAACTTTTCATTGTTCTAAGCATTGTTTTTTTTTTTCAAGAGAAAATAAAAAGACAGAAGATTTAATTACTTAGAGGCCATGTTAAAAATCAAAGCTTGCGGAAATCTGCTTGTCGACAGGATATACACAACATCACTCTTTACATTGCAACAACTTTGAAACTGAACTCTCCATCATCTTCATTCAAAATTAACAAGAGGCAAGTATCTTAATCGCAGAAACGCCGACAAACGACAAAATAGACACTATGTTCTATACTCCTGCTACTGAAATTAACAATTTGACCTAAATGAAGAACTTCCCTAAAACTTCTTGAAAATGAATTGACTCTACTAGTCATCTAACTGACAAGGAACTTAGAATGCTTAATTCTCAGAAAGTGTGTCAAAGATTAGCATAAATAACATCATTGCATGCAATCAAAATCAAATGTAAAAGGGCCAAGTTGAATTATACAATTGATCATAGGAAAGTAATGGGACACATACTGTCAGGTCTATATGAGCACCTATTTATCATATTAAAGCAGAACTAGCGGGAAAGACCCTAAATTTCCAGGTCGGACAGATGAGGACGTCAAGAATAACACTCAATCATCACTCTTAAGATCTGTAAAACGACGGTAAAACGACCTTCACGTCCTTATGTAACCAAAAGCAAAGGCTTTTGACTACACAAGCTAAAATGCTCCAACAAGAAGTGGGAGGGTAGGATATGCAGCCCTAAAATGAGGTTTTACTTTTTTTATTCCTATCTACAGATGTACCAAAGAGATCTATATGCTAAAATGGTTTCTTCTTGTAGGTTCCAAGAAATACAAGAAACCCTATACCTAGTTTAACAAGGATAGCAACAAAAGTTCCGAGAAGTTGAGAACACTGACAAACTTAACATGCTGAAAACTAGGAGTGGAAACATTCTAAACGCAGAAACTTGCGAATCAAATCATAGATAAAAATCCATAAAACAAATCAGAAAATGTAACAAAACACTCGTTACAACACTAGAACCCAGCAAAATAAATAACAAAAAGCAAAAGCAATAAAATCCATCAAGGAACTGTACCAAAGATGTAAAAATACTAGCATATCTCCATAAGAAAGAAGCCTGTGAATAAGAAAAGAATATGGCCACACCAAAGAAACTGAAAGGGTTTCCGAATTTAAAAAGCCGGGAAAGGACGCACAAGGAAGAGGAAAGGACGAGACAGACAAAAGATTTTACCAGAAAAGGAAAGAAGGATAAGGAAATAGGTAAGCGGAAATAATTACCAGAGAGGGCAGTTGAAGTCCATAGTTTATGATAATCTTTTGTCTTCGTGGACCCACCGCTTCAACTTGACACCTTGATTGGTGAGTAGCTGCCCACGTATTCGCGTATTATTTACTGCAGACAAGGACAGTCCACTGGGGGACTGGGGACCTCTTTTGGGTGTGGGCATTGGTTTCGTAATGAAAAATGCTTTTCAAAAACAAATTATTGAAGATCCTATCCTATCCTTTTGCTCCTTTTTCAAAAAATATCAACATCACTTTTTTTATTCAGGAACTCTGGCGAAATTTCATCCATTTTAAAAATAATGTAATTATGCTAATTTTTCTGTTATCTTCCAGTTGATTAGACATTTGACACTAATTTTAATATTTTATTATATTCACATTTTATTACTTACATTAAAATATAATAATATTAAATTAAATTTATTAAAAAGGTCTTATATCTATTAGTTACTTTACTATTTTAACAACACGATAAATTAAATATTTTTAATACTAAAAATAAGATTTATTATTTTTATTTATATTCTATATTTTTATAAATAATTAATTTTCACTATTAATAAATGAAATCATTAATTTTTTCATATTTACATCATATTACTTATAAAAAATTATTTAATATGTAATATTAATTTATTTCATTCATAATAAACAAATTATTAAGAATGAATAATATATTAATCAGATTTACATGAGAATTAATAAATTTGGTGAAAAGACTTAATTTACTCTAATATTAAATTGATTAAATTTTTATTCATTATTAAAAATATAAAATAAAAATTATATTATTAATTATTAAGAAAATATATTATTACATATTAAAAATTTGTATATACTCTTTGATATAAATAATGGGATGTCGATATAACAAATCAAAATTATTTGATTTTATTTATTAAAATTAAAAATAATCAAGCTAATCACAATTATTTATAAAAATATGTATTATATATAAAAGTAAGAAATTGGTTATTTTATTTATTATTATTATCACATAATAAATAAATATTTAATGAAAGATTTAATTTTCTATCATGTTAAACTAACAATTAATAACTATAAATAATAAAAAATTAAATGTATTTTTATAGTATTACTTATTATAATTTAATATAAATAATTATATGTATATATCATATTACTCTTTAGTTCGTTATTTTGCCACACATGCTTACGTCTTGACTTTCTTTATGTAAAAATACTACTTTCACTTTCTAATTCCTTAATATAATTTTATCTTAAAAAATCCTAAAGCATTAAGGCCCAATCAACGTCCTAACACCAATAGTTTGGTGTCACTATAGAATCTTAAAAGTTAATATTCAGCTTATTAAGTTTTGGAAATCTAGAATTTCATGCACCGATAAACCAGCCACTTTGTTCCTTAATCTACTTAATAGAACTAATTTGGGTTTTGGAAACTCGCATCAATTGGCAACCAAGACAAAAGGAATTTTGGAACAAGTCAAATTGGTTTTGATTAAATGGCCTAAAAGTTTTGGACCTCTTTTCCAAAATTGTTCATGTCTGCTTGCAGCGGTTTATGGTTTCGTGGAGTTGGTGCAAACAACTACTTCAATAGAGTTGTTGTACTGGTTTAGACTTTGGATCGTTGACAGATTCTTGGGCAGTTGCCAAAGTTTCTTCAACAAACCACGATGACTGGAGGAAATGTTCTTTAAGTCACTGGCGATGTGATGGGAAGTAGCTAACGGTGGCATCATTAATTGATTACTAGGCCGCGATTAGGGTTTATAAAGAGAAAATGATACCTTGTTTGGCTACAAAGGTCAAAATAATCTAAGGTTTGAATAAGGATTATATAACTATTGGGTCAATCAATATAATCCAAAATCAAAATAAGGATTGTTTGGTTCTTGATTATAATACTGAATATTCTAGAATTAGAAGGAGTGTTTGTCTCTTGAAATAATGTATCTCAAAGTAGGATTTAGGTAATTAGTTAAAATCTTCAAATATAAGAAAATTATTTTATTGGTTTAATTAGAAAATATTTTCTTAATTACAGTTACTTATTTAAGCTCGATTAATATAAATTTATTATTTTCTAGAGTTATATTATTCTATATTATTTACAAACTATTTCACTATTTTAATTTGAATAATAATTTTTCTTCATTAAATCTGAATATATTTACGTTTATTGATTAAGAAAATTGAGTTTTAATATTTAGAAATATTTTTATTATTTATTAATGAATAATTTTATAATTAATTTAAAAATTATTTTCTAAATAAGAAACACAAAGGAATTTCTTAATTAAATTTAAAATATTTTTCTTAATTTTTAAATTATTTCTCTTTGATAATATAAACAAGTTTTATAGTTGAAGAAAAATTATTTCCAATTAGATTAGAAAATAATTTTAATTAGATTAAAATGCATCAATTATTGAATGTTTGAAAAAAGTGTTTTATAAATTATAATAAGCAAAGATTACGAATTTATTATTAGAAGTCTCCTTTCATGAATTTTCATAACATCTCATACTTCAAATGCATAGGATTTAATACTTCTTTACCATAATCTTCCTTTCCATTAAAGGTTGATTTGTTCATCCTTTAACCTCACAAGTTTTAGAAGCTACGAATGAGAATGTTGAAACATTTCAATAAGATCTATATGGTACTCCTTTCATGAATTTTCATAACATCTCATACATTAAATGTATAGGATTTAATGCTTCTTTACTATAATCTTGCTTTCCATTAAAGGTTGATTTGTTCATCCTTTAACCTCACAAGTTTTAGAAGTTATGAATGAGAATGTTGAAACATTTAATTTTTTGGATTTGTGTATGAGATATTGTATGATGTAATGTTTGTTTCTTTTATAGCTACAGCAATTTATTTTCGATAGTTCTATATAAGTAAGTTAATATGATTCCATGTAGGATATAAAATGTTAAGACTCTTAAAGAGTCCAAGTTATTGATTTAGAGATGCAGTACTTAGTTGAATTATATATTATCTAATAATTTTAGAACTAATTTAGATAATAAAGATATCTAATAGATTAGAAACAATCTTACAAATTCCTTTAAAAAATGTCTGCTTCAATAAATATTTATAGAAGAATAGTTCTCATGATAAGTAGCGTGAGCAAGATAAAGTTTTTAAAAATTCAAAATAATATAACGAAACATCTAAATGAAAATGTCTTTGTTTGATATAATTATTGTATAATCAAAGGGTTAAGAGACGTTTAAAAATTCTCTTTTATGATAAATTCAAAGAGTTTGATATGAAGATGAATATAGATATAACATGCCTACAAGAAGGATAATAGTAGTATTTGACTCTTTAGTGGGAGTAAGTAGATGACATATTATTCATAGGGAATAAGGTTCATGTTTTTAATTATTATAGATATAGTAGTTCAAGAAGAACTTTATATTAGATATGAAAAGGTAATAACTTAAATTTTGGGATAAAGATTTATAAAAAGTTGCTTACCTATTCTAATTTAAATACATAAATAATATGCTAAAGGTATTTAACATTTGAGATATTTGATACTTATACAGATATCTATTATTTTGGGTATAAGTCGATATTTGAGTTACATGGATTTTAAATTTAGTTTGACAAAAACAAAAGTAAGTCTTAGTTAAGGTTACATTTTACTATAAATGTTTTTTTTAAAGTTAGAAAGGTTATAATATAGCATTAGTTGCTAATTAAGCCATAATAAAAATTTCATTTAGTGAAAATGTTAATTTGGATTGAGAAATTCTTTAACGAACTTAATATAGTTCCTTACATTGTTCAAATAGTAATATATTATGAAAAACTAGAGCTATTAGTTATGGTAAAGAAACTAAGGTCTCATCAAGGATCCAAGTATGTATTTCGTAAATCCTCTTAATTATGATGATAACTAAGATGAAATCTATAAGGTTTAAACAAGTTCTCTCTGAATAGATCTTGTTATTATCCCAACTGGTGCATGATTATCTTATGGTGATGTTGTATAAGATACTTAAGTGATTGATTTAGTGCAAATGACCAATTGCAAGTTTATGTCCTACAACTAATCAATTGCTTGTATATTTGTGACATAATTAATAAAAAGCACTATTTATTTTATATCTAGTTGTTTAATTAAAAAAAATATAAGATAAATAAACTTTGTAATTGAAATTATACTGAGAATATAATTATGAGATTTATATAGCTTTTTAAGTATTATTTTTAAATTATTTCTAGTTATTGCGTTATTAAGAATGGACATCAATAAAACACAAAGACTACCACACATTATTTTTATTCCTTGTAAAGAAAAAGGTTGATCTTATAAACTAAAGGATAGAGATAATTAAATAAACATGTGGGTATTTATTAAAGGACAAGTTTAATAAATGTTACATCCGGTTTCTATTGATTTTACTAACTTTTATATGTTGAGTTTAATTGTATATTGTTGTGTTTTGATCCAAATGGAGGATTTGTGTTGTATTTTGTGAATTTTACAAAAACAATATAAGGTTACATAAATGCTGCATGAAAAAAGGATTTTTCCATAAAAATGTAAACACATACATTGCATGGTCAGAAACCATGTAATTAATGCATTTATATGGTCACACTCGTGACCATGTAAATGCATGGCTGTGACCATGGTCACACCCACTAGTATGTTGGTCACGGGTGTGAATGTCACAGTCGTGACCACCCGTGACTTCCATACTCACCACCGTGAAAACATTTTATTTTATTGTCCAACTTACTATGTGGCATCTACAAGTTGAAAGCACGAAACCATAGACCTAAAAGGAGACTACAAATAGAAAGAATAGGGGCTGGAAACGGATGGATTCATTTGGGACATGAGAGACTCATTCGGGGACGTAAAAAAGATAGAGAGAAAGAAGGAGAGAAGAGAGGAGTGAACAAAAAGAGTTGGGTAAGGAAGGGAGAAGCATAATTGAGAGGTGGAAGCTTGGGACAGAGGCAAAGAGTTAGAGTTGAAGCTGAATCCCAGTGAACCTGAGCAACCATTCATCTAGATTAGAAGAGAGAAGAGGTAGAAGGCGAAAGCCAACACCAGAGAGCTTAACCTTGGCAGGATATTCACCACTAACTCCTACGTCCAAGAGCCTTCATCTTATTTGCTCATTTTTATCTCAACATTTGCTGCTGTTGTTCTTTTGTCTATTAACCTTATTACTTTGTTAGACCGTCTTTATTTATACATTTTGTTCATCACTTTTACATTTTCTGTTTACTGTTAATATGTTATTGAAGTTCATGAAGATGATGAACCATGTTTATACTATGATGGGCTTGTCTCTTTTTCTTAAGGATTATTGTAGCTATTTTAGTCAAATATGTATGATTGAGGGAATATGTTGTTGTCTTATGTGTTGCTATAGTTTTTAAATTGAATGGATGTAATAGAATGATCAAACTTTGCATCATCTTAGTATTAAATAAAGCATCGAGAGAAGAAGTTCAATATGGAACGAGAAACTATAGACGCTTAGGTTAAGAACTTGAAATATATTAACTTAAATGGTAATTAGTAGTCGGGTTTTACAAAAGTTAGATTAGTTTATTATTCAGGTTGATTTAGAACCCAATTGTTAATTTTAGTAAGACGTCTACTTAATCATTTTCCCTTAGTCATGTATAGGGGATTAAATTAGTGAAATTAATTCTCAAGAGTTTCCCAATCTGATTAATCTGTTCATTTTTGCTCCCAATTAATTCTGTTTACTTTTCAAATTAATTTTGTGATTTCCTTCAAAGCCTTTACTCAACAAATCAGGATATAGTGTTTAGGATTGCATCCGTTTTTATTTTTGTTAAAGATTAATTTGAGTGGACCAATTTCACCTCCGTGGGAGATGACAAGGGTAATCAATTACAACTATTTCGTATACTTGCGAGTAGGATAACCTAGGTATTTTTAGAACTTATTTTGGGCACAACAATAAACTGACATAATATGAGAATTCTACATAAAATATATTTGTGTCTATAAAAATGCTCATTATGATGCTTGTATAAATGATCATTTGACTTAAGATCTCCAAAGTATTTCATATAGGGATTGTTATATTCTTTTAAATTACTTAGGGTTTGTTCTAGTTAAAAGTGACTCATTTGGTAGTCACTAGAGATGAATTGATTATACAAAGGTAGTTGAGTGACCAATATAGGATTTGTAAGTTGGAAAATTGGGGCAAAATAAACAAAAATATTTTTGTATGATTTCATAAAGTGAGGATCATTTAAATTTTATAATATGATTTTGATATAAAATACAATAAAGCATGTATCATAATTTGTACCTTATTTTAAAGCTTGTTTCCTTTTCTTGTTGTTTCCCTTTCTTGTTGTTTCCCTTGAACCATTTCTAAAACCGGCTCATCTCATCCATCGTAGTCGAATGTTCAACCTTTAATGTTGTCTATAAAACGTATTGCGAGAACTCTATAATTGATGTAGAGAGGGTTGGACAAGGAGTGCTGGCTCCCTTAGAGCCTAAGCATTATAATAAGTATTGGACCTTTTAGTAATTTAATTGAAATATAATTCTAATTTTAATTAAACTTTAATTAAAATCTAGTTAAATACCAATTGGGTCCAAATAAGATCTAATATCTCATATTTATATTTATTTATTAAATATCTCATATTTAATTATAAAGTTTTCAAATTTTACAATTAAGTCTAACTTGTTTAGAATACCTTTTTTCTCTTTAACTCGTTATTTCTGTGTGACCCATTAGGTTCTATAATATGATAAAAACTGATGTAACTTATAACCCAAAATCATATTTATAATTAAATAAATTAAACTCCTTTAATTTATCTTTAATTAAATTTGTAAAGCTCCGAACCTTTCCTTTCATCGATTTTTAGCGGATAATATTTTTGGATGAATAGTGTTTTTTGGGGACTCAACCCAAAAAAAACTGAAAATATTTGGAATAAGTATTAGAGTGTAATGATATTGAAACGGACCAAAAATAAGTCCGATCGGATGGATTTCAGGATTTCCAAAAGTTTAGGACTAATGCCTTTTTTTTGGAAAAATAATGGGTATTAATGATTTAAAGCCCATTTGAATTTTTTTAAAAGCATCCAATTAATAAATATTGACCTTAATTAGAGTATTTCATGGTCAATTTGATAATAAGACAGTTGTAGAATATTTTTGAAATTTAATTTTGTTAGTTGGCTAATTAAATTCATTAAAGGGGCAGTTTGGTCTTTTTGCATATAATGGTGTGAGTGGATTAGTGAGTCACCCTTAATAACTAATTAGAGACTTTCTTAAGGGTTAAGCAACATGAATTAAACGAATGATGAGTCATTAGAGGTAACCAATAGAAAAGTGACATGTGTAAAGCATTAAAGAGTATAAAAAGCATGACTTAAGACATAACTTGCTTCATTTTTGGTGTAACCGTGAGAGTAACATGACAGACCCAAAAAAAAAGAGAAAAGAAGAGAATAAAGGAGAACATTGACCAAGGAGAGAGGAAGAAGAGTGCAGTTGAGTTTTCCATGGTTTTGAGTTGGATTTGGAGGAATCTTGATTAAGCCTAAGTATAAAAGATTGAAGGAAAAAGTGGTAATTTTTCTTAGCCTAAATTTCAAAATTTTGCAAAGTTTTGAGTGGGATGGATTCATTTGAAATCAATAGTGATTTTTGACTTGCCGTAGAGTAGATAATGAGCTTGGAAGCATTTAAGATTTGAAAACAAGAAAGTAAACTAAGAAAATCAAGATTGAGAAAATCAGCCATAGCTAGGGTTCATAGCATGGTTTTGATGCTAATGAAGTAAAGAAATGAAAAAGAATTTATTTGGAATATAATTGCAAAAGTTTAATATGAAAAATGTTAAGTTAAGCCTTAAGGGCATTTTTGGTGTAAAACTATGGTTACAATTTATGACCATGTGAATGTGATTAAGGATAGTCATTAATTGTATTTATGGTGTTGAAATTATTAAATGAAATGTTATGTTATTATTTGGAAAAACTTAGTATATGGGGTGTGTGTGGACAGTAATGAAGTTGAAATGGTTGATAATGTGTTTGGATGATGCTTGGCATGGATCTTAGGTGAAAGGTGTTGAAAAATTGGAAAGAAAATGAAATGACAATATAAGTATATGAGGTAAAGACAATTTGGTCTTAAGAGGAAATGTAGTTGTTAAAGTTTGATTATGGTTATGGTGAATTAATTGGTTGAGATAATGTTTTGAGGAAATTGATAAGCTAGAATGGGAAAAAGATGGTATTTCAGTAATTTTCAAAGTTAGACTTTGAAACGAAGAACAATAGGTTAGCTTACGAAAGTAAGAAAAATATGATTAGTGTACCAATTATGCGATTAAATACTAATATTGAATTCGGTTAAACCGAATATATATAGTTTTAATGTTCTTATTTCCATATTTGGAAATACATGTATAAGAGAAATGCAATTTGTGTAGGTAAATGAAAGGCATAGAATGCGTGTGTGCTTGGCGATAAGTTTGCAAAATTGTAAGTGTATTTTAATTGTTTTATATGAATAAATTCTTTGCAAAAGAATTAATAACATGTGATTTTAAATTGTATGATTATGAGTTTTATGTGAATAATACATTACAAATGAATATTCCTAGTATAAGTATGTTTTAGCAATATATGAATTGAAGTTTGAAAGTTGAATTTCATATGATTTGAAGTTACATTGGAATTATGTTATTGGTTAATAAAAAGGAAATGGTTTTTTTTAGCCTATGGTACACCGTTAGCTTTTATACATGTTATTATACTAGTGTGTAGTAGTTAAACTAGTACAGGTAAGCGATGTTGAACCAACTCTGTAACTAGTGGTTAACTAGTTGCAGGTACGCGATGTAGAACCAGCTCTATAACTATCAGTGTATAGCGATTAACTTAGTGCAGGTAATCGATGTAGAATAAGCTCTTTAACTAGTGGTTAACTAGTTGCAAGTAAGCGTTGTAGAACTAGCTTTGTAATTATGAATGTATAGTGGTTAACTTAGTATGGGTAAGCAATGTAGAACTAGCACCGTAATTAATGGTTAACCAGTAATGCGTATGTAATGCAAAACCAGCTTCGCGACTTTATGCCTAAGGTTACCATATAGCAAAGAAGTTAGTCGTGGGCTATGTTGTGCAAGAAAGTTCATGACAATAATGATACTGCCACAATTTACTTAAAGTAACTTGAGAAATTTGATTTCAGAAAGCATATATGTTTTATATATTGGTAATGTATCATAAGAAATGAAATGAATTTGTTTTAAAGAGGTTTAAATTGTTAAATATGTTTGCATAGAAAAGTTAAAACTCACCGAGCTCGTTTAACTCGTACTCTACTTTCTAGCTTTAAAATAAAACCTCCTAGGTGCACGCTCAAGGGCTTCAGTCGCAAGGACTCTACCTCGCGAGTAGTTAATTTCATCACGTGTTGCTATATATGCATATTTTCCTTATAAATATTTTTGGGAACTATTACATATCTTTGAATATGTTTGGTATGTACATTTGTGTAAACAATGCATGTATATGAATGCTTTTAAAATAAATGCATGAATATGTTGTAGCCTTTTTAAAATCATTTGATGTAACTGTCTGAGGTTTCTTATGAGTAGACTTGAAACCCAAAATTCGTAGTTGAGAAACTGGTGTGATTATAGAAGTGTTTTGAACTTTTATAGGGATTTTGAAAATTTTGGGGATGTCAAAATGCAGTTGTTTTGCAGCTGAATTTTTTAATAAAATGATTTTTAAAAATAAAAAAACTCCACTGTTTATATTTATAAATGTTGAGTTAAAGCTTTTCATAAAAGGGCAATAGGCTTAGCTCCACGAGAACTTTTTAGTTAGACCAGATATTGACTGGAGGGCCATCGTGAGATACGGTTAGGCCGTCTAGTCATTTTAGGAAAGGGCCTGTCAGTGTTGGTAACAGAGCCCAGTTTTTACATTGTTTTAAAATTGAGGTGACCAATAAAATATTATGATTTACATGTATATGGTTTCATAAATCGAAAGTTTTACATATTTTCATTTTTGTCGAATACACAACACGTTGCATAAACAAGGTCATGGATGTCCTAATGAATCCATTCCAACTGCTCCTACACCTGAGATACTTCTAGCACAGGAGGATTTGTGAAATTTGTGAAGAAGTATATATTTTCAAGATTTGGAGTTCCAAGAGTCATAATCAGTGACAATGGGGTGCATTTTCAAAATCATCATTTCAAATCTCTGTTGGCAAAATATGGGTGCCATTTCAAGTTTGGAACCACTTATCACCCCAAAACTAGTGGGCAAGTTGAGGTGTCAAATCGTGAAATCAAGCAAATCTTAGAAAAGACTGTCAATATATCAAGAAAGGATTAGGCATTAAAGCTTGATGACACTCTTTGGGCATACAGGACTACATACAAAACTTCCTTAGGTATGTCCCCATATAGACTAGTCTTTGGGAAATCTTGCCATCTTCAGGTTGTAATTGAACACAAGGCATTATGGGAAATCTAGAAGTTGAACTATAATTTCAAGGAGGCTGGACAAAGGAGACTAATGGAGTTAAATGAGCTCGATGAGTTTCGCTTGGATGCTTTTGAGAATGCTAGAATATACAAGGAGAGAACTAAGGCTTTCCATGATAAGCATATCCTTTGGAGAGAATTTAAACCTGGTTAAAAGGTTTTGCTATTTAACTCTCATTTGAAATTATTTCCAAGAAAATTGCGATCAGGATGGTCTGGACCTTTCATGCCAAGGCACACCCAAGTGGAGCAGTGGAGATTTAAAGGGATGAGCAACCACCCTTCATGGCAATGGGTAGCGACTTAAGCATTACTTTGAGGGAGAGATGGTTGGATATATTTCCACCATCACATTTAAAAATTGACACCATGATGGTTTAGTCCAGCTGAAGGCATTAAACTTAGCGTTTGTTGGAAGGCACCCCAACATTTCTAACTCTTTGTGTGTTTTATTAATTTCATTATGTCATTTTCTTCATATCTTTTTATTCTAGTCTATTGTGTGTTGTGTAGGGTTAATGTTTATAAGACACCTTAATGACACCTCCTAGTAGCATGACGAATAGTGGGATTAAGACACATCAATCCGAAAGATAAAATCCATGTTACGTGTGAAGGAGGTAAGTCTTTTTGCTTTTTTTATAAATATTTTTGTGATTTTCATTCATACGTCATGCCTATAGTCCTATGGTAGCATTGAGTAGTTGAAAGGGGCAAGATAGGAGTGAATTAAGTGAGATGAACATAGAAAAATCTGAAAAGGTCCATCTAACAGAAATTACAAATCATTTGACTCCCAGGAAACCCAAGAAGGTCCGCTTAGCTAACATTACTCACATTCTGGCATTCAGAGACCTAAAAAGGTCCGCTTAGCGGATATTGCCTAGACTCTGCCACTAAGACACCCGAGAAGGTTAGCTTAGCAGACATCATGTCTGCTCAGCGGACATTGCTCACACTCTATTTTTAAAAACACTTTTTTTTCTTTCTTTTCCCCTTGCATTTCCCACCCCCCTTTTCTGCCTCCTCCTTCACGCCACCTCCTTCCATGACCTTCCCTTTCCTATTTCACCTTCTCACCCAGACTTTCTACCTTCTCTTCTTCCTTTCATCTCTTCTTCCACTCTCTTCGACTGCCACACCCATCAACTCGAGCCCTAATCGCCTCCATCAGTGGTGGGTTGCTTTCTCCCACACCAATATCTGCCACCACGCACATGTTCGTGGATTTTAGGGATTCTTTCAAGTTTTGGGGATCATTCTATGCACTTTCCACTTTAATTTGGGTTGGGTAAGTGTTTTTAATTTGAAGACTGTCTGGATTATTGTGACATTTTGAGTTTGTTGAGTTTATGCTTGGAATCCCCATGAGTGTTGGTTGCTTGAGCCTGTGTTGTTGCGATTTGAATTGTTATTGACAGAGGGTTTGTGTGGCTATTGAAGTACTAGGTATGTGCTATTGAAATTGAATTTGGGGGAATGTTGAAATTTAATTTGGGTTTGTTATTGAATCGGTGGCTGTGTAGAAAGGGGAATTAGGTTTGTGTTTGACATTATGATGTATTGAAGTGCTGGGTGAGTGCTGTGAAATTAAATCTGAGGGTGTGTTGACGTTGTGCGGTTTGTATTGAAATTGCATTGGTGGGTGTATTGTGGTGGCATTGTAGTGAAGTTGAGGTGAAGCGTGCACTAGTTTTGGTTTTGTGTTGTTGAGAGTGAGTTTATGACTGCATTACAATGGATTAGGTGTGGGAATTGATCCTCCATTGTTGAGATTATAGTTAGTTGTGTGCCTTTTCATCGATGTCGCAATTCAAGCAAATGACAAGAAAGAGCATTGCCCAATCCTCTAGAGCTGCTAGGGGTAAACGGTTGGCTGAGGAGATAGAGGAACCAGAGCTCCAGCAAGCGCTATTCATCAATGAACAATGTAAGGCTTGGTATGATAAGAAGAAGAATAACAAGTTTGTGATAGAAGTCTCCATGGAAGCAGGAGTTGATGAAGCGTACCATGTGAGAGCTAACTTGGATAAGTTCCACTGAGGTAAATTGTTGGATAGGGAGCCTACTACCTAATTGTGGTTAAGCAATTTTATGCCAACTTGAGCTCGACAGCAAAGAAGCAACCATCGGAACTTGTTTCTCAGGTAAATGGTAGAGAAGTGGTCATCATCTAGGATTTGATTAGTGCACATTTGGAGCTACCCATAGGAGGTCAAGTCCCTTCCTTTGACAAGCGGGAAAGGTGTTCCATTGATAGCCAATGGACCAAGGACGATGCTATGACTCATTTTGGGGTTAAGGCAGCTATGTGCTTCACCAATCAGCATATGTTCATGCACTGCGGTTCCCTTGATATTGAACCAAGATTGGTGGCATTCATCCTTGCCCATAATGTCATCCCAAAGGCTAGTGACTCGAGGTACCTTCGGAATGAGGATCTATATACTTTGGACAAAATGTTCATCCGAGATGACTAACTCTAGGGCATCACGATTATCAAAATGATCATAACCTCGATGTGGCAAGTAGCGCGTCATAAAGCTTAAACTAAGAGATTTGTATTTCTGGTCCTACTAAGCCAGCTACTCGGGCGCCTTAAGGTCCTCTATAGGAATGAAGAAGTGGCTTATACGACTGAAGTGGATGTCCTCAATGCGGAGAAAATGAGGGAATTGATTATTATGAAGATGCTCTAAATAGATGGATCAATCCACATCGAGCGAGGATTGATCTGACTACAACCCCTGCACCTGACTCCCAAACTACTCAAGGCTAAGGGGACCATCAGCTTCTAGCCCAGCTATAAGAAGTTTGCACAGAAGTCCAAGGACTTTGAGCTCAAATGGGAAATCTCGCAGATTCCTAAA
This sequence comes from Erythroxylum alaternifolium, assembly GCA_027478495.1. Taxonomy (NCBI): domain Eukaryota; kingdom Viridiplantae; phylum Streptophyta; class Magnoliopsida; order Malpighiales; family Erythroxylaceae; genus Erythroxylum; species Erythroxylum alaternifolium. The sequence goes on along the minus strand of JANIIA010000010.1, from coordinate 12,812,562 downwards.
CGAGGATGGAAGCAATGTTGAGGGCTTTTATGGAGCACCAGCAGCCACCCCCTTCGGACTAGCACTGGATGAAACACCATAGGATCATAGGCGTGCATGTGCATTTTCAGTTTTCTGTATTAACTTTGCACTTTATTTTCCATTGACCTTATGTTTTATTTTATTTCATCTATTTTGGCCAATTGTAAGGATAATTTCAGGGATCATTTGTTCTATCTCCATATTTTTGTGATGCATAACTTAATTGGTGATAGGCATCCAAGGTACGTAATTTGGTTTTATAACAACACAGTTTGTTAATTCAGGGGGTTTCTTCTCCCTTCCTCTTTATTCCGTTCTTCTCATTATGCTTTCTCTTTTATTTTAATAAACATTGAGGACAATGCTGATTCTAAGTGTATGGGTGGGATAATTGATGATTTTGCATGCATAATGTTGCATTGAATTATCTTATAATTTCTAAATAAAAATATTCTATTTTGTGTTAGTTTTGCATTGATTTTTATCCTACATGTGTGCATACTTATACATCTTTCACATCTTAGTTGTCTTTATAATCCAATTTGGTGAGTTAATTGGATTATGGGTAAGAGTGATCTTAACTAAGATGCATAATATGATTAAATTGATTTCATACTTTGTCACAATTGGATGCTATAATATTAAATTGATTGAATGAGCATGCTATTAAATGAGAAAACATCACCAAGTGAGCTATTTTGAGTCTAAAGGATTGCACCCAATCCTATTTTTCTTGGGAGTGATATGATTTTCTCTTCTATGTATGTTTACTTCTAGAACTTGCATTTCATCTTTTCAAGGTTATATAATCGTACTATAGTATGTTCATGAAAGTGATAAAAGGCACTAGGATTGAGCTTGAGCCAAATAGCTAATCCGTTTTATATATCAATCCTCTAGTGAACCCTTTATGCCTATGGATTGTATTTGACTCTTTTTCTTTGTGAACCTATTCCAAAGAACCTTGAGCCAAGAAAAACAAATTTACCCTTATTCAATGGTTAGTAGAGCTATAAATGTTGTGCATTCAATAGTCTTATTGATAGGTGTATAAAGGAAGAAGTATGGGCTTGTTTTCTACAGAAATTAAAGGAACATGCTAAAATGAAAAAAATAAAATAAATAAATATATAAAAATAAAAGAAAAAAGAAAGTGAAAAAAGGAAAAGAGAAGAAAAGAAAAATTAGCATCTAAATGATGTTTTTGAAAACTAGGCATGTTCACTTCAAATTTCAACGTGAAAGAATGATGGGAAATTTTGATAATATTGGTGGAGTTTCCTAAGTATTATGGTTGTTGGGCAATTTTTAGTAACATTTGCCAATGATGATTGTAATATCTATAGTTACGCTCTACTAACTATTGAATGTTTGGATTCATATCCTTTCTTTCTTAGTCTACTTTACACTTTGGCCCCATTACAACCAAAAGAATAAATACCTTTTTGATTCATGGACATGTCATAGGTGGGAGTAGTGGAGAAATAGATAAAATGCAAGCTTATAGTAAAAGATATGCATTAGAAGATGATTGAGAGTCACCCTTAAACACTTGTGTGGAAGTGAATGCTTTATGAGAGACTTCATTCATGGCATGTGATTTTGATTAATTGAAGCATTATGATGTCTTATTGTTGCTTAGTTTGT
>JANIIA010000010.1:12759217-12782813 GCA_027478495.1 Erythroxylum alaternifolium | reverse complement strand
TCCCTTATCTTAGGATATGTGTCGGAATGACCTACGGGCGTCCCGGTACGTACCCTAGGGTAATGGGGTGTTACAAAATGACTCGAGCTTGTGTAGTTGTTGCCTTGATTAATCTGTTTTCCTAACTCGTAATATAGCTGTCCAATTAAATCTAGAGAGCTTGTTTTAGGTTGTTTGATGACTAGGTTTAATCAACGAGCACTTCTTAATTAAACACGACCTAAAGGAAAACCAGGGTTAACAAAGCTTGTCGTTAACCCATGATTAATAGTTGCTAGGAGGGGTATAAGAATAAAAATTCAATGAAGTATGTTTAATTGTGTGTAGGTGGAGATTGAAACGATGATCGGTTCCCTAACGTATTCATCACTTTTCATCATTTTTGAATATTTTTTTTAATGTTTTTCCTTAGTTTAGTTTTGTTTTACGTTCTTATTTGGAAACCAACAAAACCCCTCATAACCTAAACACCGATTGATTTCATTTCAAAAGCTTTATACACACACGACCTAGGCTCATCACTGTTGTAATTGTAGGTCTATTTATTTTGAGCAGTGTTACGACGTGTTATGCCATATTTTGATCTAATGTTTGATGCAAGTGATTTTGTAGTAGTTGTAGTACTTGGATAGCAAATGATAAGCATTTTGAGTCAATTTACTATGCTAGTAAGACTTTGATGGATTCCTAAGAGAATTATAGTACCACTGAGAAAGATTTGATAGTAATGGTTTTTGCATATAAATTTAAACCTTATTTAGTCTTGTCTATAGTTGTTGTTTATACTAACCACTTTATATTAAGATACTTACTAAATAAGTTAGATGCTAAGGCTAGATTAATTAGATAAATTTTGTTATTGTAATAATTTGATTTAGTGATTAAGGATAAGAAATGAGCTAAAAACTTGACAGCAAATCATCAATCTTGCCTTAAAAACCTAAATTTGGAGAAATTAAATGAAGAGGACATTGACGATTCATTCTTAAAAGAGCACCTCTATAATTTGAAGGAGGAGAGTGATTTTGAAACCCCTTGGTTTGTAGATATTGTGAACTATCTGATGGTTAAAATCTTACAGAAAGGTCTTTCTTATTAGTAAAATAAGAAATTCTTTCCTAATTTGAAAGGCAATTTTTAGGAAGATCCAATATAGTATGAAAGGATATCCTAATGCAATCTGGATACTCAAGTGTTACAATAAGGAAAAGTTACTCATTGGATTACCAAATTAATTAAGAGAAATAAGGATGATGGTAAACTTATTAGGATGGCTCTAGACATTTCAATTTATAATATACATTGGGAAAGGAATTAGAATGTTTTTAAAAACTCATTCAATACCTTTAAGTTGGTGAGTGATTTTAGAGGAGGTGAGTGATTTTGAAACCCCTTGGTTTATCGATATTGTGAACTATCAGATGGTTAAATCTTACATAAAGGTCTTTCTTATCAATAAAATAAGAAATTCTTTACTAATTTTAAAGGCAATTTTTAGGAAGATCCAATATAGTATGAAAGGATATCCTAATGCAATATGGATACTCAAGTTTTACAATAAAGAAGAGTTACTCATTGGGATGGCTTTAGACAGTTCAATTTATAATATACATTGGGAAAGGAATTAGTATGTTTTTAAAATCTAATTTAATACCTTTAAGTTGGTGAGTGATTTTGGAGGGGGAGAGTGATTTTGAAACCCTTGGTTTGTAGATATGGTGAACTATCTGACGGTTAAAATCTTACAGGAAGGTCTTTCTTATCAATAAAATAAGAAATTCTTTACTAATTTGAAAGGCAATTTTTAGGAAGATCCAATATATTATGAAAGGATATCTTAATGCAATACGGATACTCAAGTGTTACAATAAGGAAGCATTAGATTACTAGATTAATTAAGAGAAATAAGGATGATGGTAAACTCATTGGGATGGATTTAGATAGTTCAATTTATAATATACATTAGGAAAGGAATTAGTATGTTTTTAAAAACTAATTCAGTACCTTTAAGTTGGTGACTGAAAAAAACATCATTTGGATCAAGGAACTTATAGATATAAAGAGAATTACCCTGGCATTATCTCAAGAATTAAAAATGAGTTGCATTTGTGACTTCAATCAACTTGGATATTACTTCCCTATTTAGGAATTAGTAGGTTAGTGAGATGTTTCCATATTTTAGTAGGATGTTGTTGTACACAATTGTTATTATTTAAATTAGTTTGATACGTGAGTTCTGCTAAAGTATTTTGAGTTTTTGTAAGATTAATGTCTATTCTATATAAACACTAATTGTCTATTAATTTTATTCTTTATTTAACAAAACCTATGAAATGTTAAATTCACATTTAAAAATTATTTGAATTTGTTTTTTTTAGAGGAATGAGCTTTATACATTGAAAAAAATTGAAAGATAAAAAGTATGTAAGTATATTAGTTAACTTATATAGAGATAAGTTAATCAAACAAGTAGTTAATTGTTAAAATTTTATTTTAAATGAACATTAAATCGATTTATAGTAAGATAGGTTAACCAATGTTATGTATCTTTGAAATATATTTTGACAAAAGTCATATATCAACTAGCAACGTAAGGACTTATTTAGATATTATGTATAGGTCAAATTTGTTAGTTAATCCATTATAAATCTTTTCTATCTCTCTCCTTTTTTATTCTAGTTACTTTAGTTGTAACTTATGAACAAATATTTTATTAACATTGAATAATTCATATAAGCTACCCATAGTATTCATTGAATGTCTTAAGCAATTCTTTGAATCTTTTTTAAATCAATAAGTATATTATCATATACCTAATTACCTAATTCACTTTTGATGAGAACAATGGATAACAAAAAGTTCCATATATAATTCAATGACTATTTCTCCCCCTTTGGCAAATAAGAAGATTCTTACTAATATTGTACAATATGCTGCCGTATCATTAGGAATCAATCAAACCAAATTTTTTACTAATTCTAAGCACTGACTTTTGCCTTTTATTTGTATATTTAACTATTTATACTCTATTATATCTTTGGTACAAGATGGCAAATGAGAATTTCATTTGCTCTTAAAATCATTTGTATAATATCAGAGCCTTTTAAGAGCTCTAAATATTCAATTCTCATGGCCATTTCTTGTCTCATTAAATTTGAATCTAAACCAAAACTCTTACTATAAACTTTTCATGAATGTTATAATAAAATCTCTCAAAAACTAGAAACAAGAACTACCTACTTTGATAATAACAAATGGAGCCATTGATTTAGAGCATCAACATGTCTTATCACCTCATCAAAGGTTAGACCAAAAAAGGTGAATCAATGTCATATGAAAAAAATGATGGTCTCTTAATAACATTTTTATTGAGTAACATTGACATTAATGTCCTTATTTCTCTAGAAAATGTTAACTTAGTACAAAACATATAGAAATCCATTAAAGAGAAAATTCTTCCCATTATAGTGGAAAAGGAAATGGTTTTGAGTGAAGCATTGATGTCCCTAAAAAAGGGAAATCTTTCCCTTGATAATATATCAAAATTTTAAAGCTTCATCAAATATCCTTACTCACATCAAGAAACCTATGGATGAAATGAAGAAGTTGTTTCAATTAGCCAAAGTTCTTGGGAAAAAATATTAATACTTTAGAACTGCCATGCTCGCAAAGCCTTCATAGCCTTCCTTCCAGTAGTATATGCCAGCTCTACAAGCACATGAACAAATGCACTATAGCAACAATAGCAACCAATATAGCTTACCTCGATATAAATAAGTTTTTATCGGTTAAAAAGAAGAAGATGAGGTAAAACAAATGGAAGATCCAGCTCTCGTAGTAGAGGGTCTAATCCTACAACTTCATACAATTCCTATCCTTACTTAAGCTATTATTTAAATAATGGAAATACATAAAAATTAACAATTAATAGACAAAATCACAGTAACTAATTGAAAGAACCTATAACTTGGCAAATATATGGAAAGGGTAGTCACTCTGTAATTAAATGTGGGAATCATTTTAACCAATCCTTCCAACCTAAAGACTAAGTTCATAAAGCCTTTTTTGAAATGAACGTTAAGAAAAATGATGATCCAAACTTGTATGCAAACTTAGCAGCAACCATATATATGATAAATGAACCAGGTAAACTCAAAAAAATTAAACCTTTATATCTTTTAATTTTTTAAGTTTATGGAGAAGGAAAAATTAAAACCAACAATAAAACCTTGAAACTTAAAGGTGTTGTATTTGGTCTTGACGTTAACAAGAATCTTATAACTATAGGAAAATTAACTAAAGATAATGCTTTTAATATTACATATGATGCTAAGAATTTTTTGTGAAGTCTCAACAAGGTAAGATTCTAGCTAAGAGGCATAAACGAAAAGGTCTTTATACCTTAGATGATAATTTATAAGCTTTTATTGCATTTAAAAAAGGAGCATCTCAAAGTATTTGACACAAATGAATGGGATGCCCCAATTTAAATATTTTAAAAACTTTGAACTCTAAAAACTTGATTAATGTCTCTAGTTGGGACAAACCTCAATCTATTTATATTAGCTATCAAATGAAGAAAAGTTGTAAAATATCTTTTTTTTCTATAACAAATAAAATTTCAAATTTTGTGTAAGAAAAACTGCATTGTGACTTGTGGGGTCCTGACCTATTTTTTTCATGTAAAAAATTCAAATATCATGTTACTACTATTGATGATTGCACCTGATATACTTTCTTATTTCCTTTAAAAAATAAAATTTCTATGAACACTTTAATAAATTTCAAATACAATTTGAAAAGTTTTTGAAAGAAAAATAAAAATATTTTAAAGTGATGGTGGAGGATAATTCATTTCAATTACATTTGAAAATTAATGGTTAAATTGTGGCATACATCATCAATTTTCTTTCCCTTACACTCTTAAGCAAAATTTTGTTGTCGAAAGGAAACATTGTCACATTGTAGAAACTGATCTACAACTCTTATTTCAAGCTCATCTTCCTTTTAAATTTTAGGTTCAAGCATTTCTCATAGCTATTTTTTAATGAATAGAATTCCTTCATCCATATTGAACATGAAAACTTCTTATTATAATTTGTTTAACCATAATACCGAATATAAATTTTTAAGGATTTTTGGTTGTAGGTGCTTCCTATACTTTAGAAATCATAGAAAGAAAAAATTTTCCATGAAGACATATCCTTATATTTTCATTAGGTATAGTCCGATACATAAAGGTTATAGATGCCTCTACCCTCTTACTAACAAAGTTTATATTTCTTACCATGTCAATTTCGAAAAAAAACATTTCCTTACTCTTTACACAAGAATCTATCTCTTGGAAAAAAAAAGTTACCATCTTTACTAACAAATTCAAATGGCTAGATCACGTAATTCATAAAGAAAAACATACCACCAATGAAGGAGATGAAGCTCTAATATGAAAAGGGATAGCATGACGAGTTGTGATTTCCTTAACAATGCCACTAAGGATCTTACAACTTACATTGAAGATGGGACAAAAAAACATAACCATATTAATCATTATTCATAAGAATTACTCGCATAATGCTTCTTTATGAGGATAAGGAAATATAAGGCAATGGAATAGAAAATAAAACTCTAACTCTTAATTCTAATAAAGAGCAAATAAATGAACCTAACTTAGTAAAAAAGGAACGACAAGATCCTCCCCTATAAAAAGGTGCTCACGCCTCTACTCAAAGAATGCATACAAATTATACATCACAACATATGGCTACTTCTCATCATACCCAATCTTACTTTGATAATTTATCAAATTTAAGTCATGATTTAACTAATAATTTACCTCTATCTCATGAAGGTCACATTTAAGATCTCAAGGTATAACTATGATCACTGGGTCAAAATTAACATAATATCCATAATTAGATACGTAACTTGTAATCGAAATATAGAGAATTTAAGATAAACACAACAATATATCTTTTGTCACATGCAACAATATTGATGTCCCTAAGTCTTATAAAAGCACTCTTTGTGTTACATATTAGAAAGAAGTTATAGAATAAGAAATGCAAGCTTTATATAAGAATCAAACTTGAAATCATATTCCTAGACTTGAAAATACTAACATAATTAGACCTAAATTTCAAGATAAAATTAAAATAGGATAGCTCTATGAAAATATACAAATGCGTCTTATAGCTCAAGTATACACATTAGTGGAAAGAATAAATTATGAAAAGACATATAGCCCAATCCTAAAAGCCACCAACATTTAACTAGTGATAGCAATATCAATAACCTTAAATTGGAAAAAGATTTGGCTTGATATGAAGAATGACTTCCATTATGGCCACCTAAAAGAAATATTCTACATGGAATAAACTCCTAGATTTCAAGATTGAAACTCACCAAAATTTGTGTATAAACTAAACAGATCTCTTTACAGCCTTAAATAAGCACCATATGCTTAGTTTAATAGGCTATCTAAATTTTTAATTCATCCTAGTTTTATATGCAGCAAATTTGATCCATCTTTATGCATTTTGTAGTACTCATGCTTATTTGATATTTTGCTTATAGGTAATAATGTTGAATTCTTTCACACTTTTATTAACTCATCTCATAACTAAATACTGAGGCGATCTACCTTACTTTCTTAGCATTAAAGTGTAATATCATTTCAATAATTTCACCCTCTCATAAAGTCGCTATACAACAAATCTTCTTCATCGAGCTAAGTTATTAAATAACTCACACTCCAACACTCTTATGGCACTCAAGTTGCAACCATCACCTTAAGACTCTTATCCTATTAATGTAACTTAGTAATGCAACTTGGTAGGAGCATTACTTTATCTAACTTGTACTCAACATGATATTGATCAAGATGTAAACTAAGTATGCCAAAAGCTCTAAAATCCAACATTAAGTGACATGAAAACATAAAACGCATCCTTAGATAGCTTAATGAAATGTTGGATTATGGAATGAAGTTTTTAAATCAAAGCATATTATCTCTTTTTGGTTTTTGTGATACAGACTTGGTAGGATGCAAAACTGCATGATAAAGCATAATTATATTGGTTATTTTGTGCATCTCAATGCAAACTACATCTCCTTGTCTTTAAAGAAACAACTAGCTATCCCATGTTATAGCTCAAAAGTATAATATCAAGCATTAGCATCTATAATAGAAGGAATAGTTTGGATGACTTTTCTTCTCTACATCATTAACATAAAATTATATGAAGCACCATAACTCAAGAGTGCTCTACGTATGACTATTAATCTAGTTTTCCATGGCAACTCTAAGCACATTGAAATTGATTACCATTTTTTTAAGGAAATGGGACAATGTCATATTCCATATATAAATTAGTGACTATTTCTCCCCCTTTTGGAAATAATAAGATTCTTACTAATATTATAGGGTGTGCTACCACATCTTTAGGAATTAATCAAACCAAATATCTTTTAGGAATTAATCAAACCAAATATCTTTTCCTAATTCTAAGAACTAATTTATGCAATTTGTTTGTATATTTAGCTATTTATACACTTTTGTATCTTTGGTATAAGATGGAAAATTAGAACTACATTTGCTCTTAAAATCCTTTCTGAATTTTTGATTAGGTTTCATATAAAGAACAAAAGGTAAGCTGATCAAAATTAAGAAAGGATCAACTTATATTAGTGATGTTTTAGAATAATTCACATTAAATTACATAGATCTTATACACTAATGATATATATAACTTAAGGAATTCATTGTTTTCATTGATGATTATTCTTGTCATAGGTATTTCTTCTTGATTGAGAATTTTTTTAAATTATTAAAAAGTTCTAAATCTTCAAAATTTAATATTGAGAAATAATTAAGAAAATTAATCAAGAAAGTTAGATCTAACTTTAGAGGGGAGTACTATGACAAATATGGATCTTCTAGATCATAAAAAGTTCACTTGTTATGCATAATTATTGATTTTACTATCTTAGATAGTCTTAAATAAATAGTGCCATTATAAAAATCACATCGTTAAGTATATGTGAGTAAAATAGGAGAAAATTCTGTAAATTATTTTATAGTGAATCCGTCCTTAACATAATCTTAAGAAAATTAGTATCAAGTTGTGAAAAATATAAAAATATAATTTAATAATCTTTGAGGTTTGAGTTTCCCTTATGAAATATGATTTTGTAGCCATAATAAAAATAAAATAGTGTTATAAATATACTCAATGTTGTTTTCTAAGATGCCTAAATCATTATAAGGATACATATTTTCTATAAAGAAGGAGGTTTCAAGATTGGAGAATTACAAGTAGCAAAAATTTCGAGAATAGTGTGCTTAGAGAAATAATTCTACCAAACTTTAGGGGGATAATAATATGCATAAAGTTGTAATTTCTCATGTAATATTAATCCATCAATGAACAATTGATCATTTGTTCATAATTGATCCAATATAGGAATAAGAGCCCATGCAATGTTTATAAAGTGATTTCTTACTAAAAAAGATAATCTTAAAACATTTAACTAATAAGATCAACTTAGATCACAAGGCCTAACACTTCTTCTAATTTTTTAATTTATTTAGGAGAAAGTGACTATAAATGAGATATGTAATTATTTCAACCAAGTTTTAAAATATATTTTTGTAATTTTAATGAAATTTATTGTTGGATGTAACGAGAGATATAATGTAGTTCATAAAAATAATAACATATAAGAGCATGTTGAATTATATAAATGTTGTAATTTATTTGTTTTAATAAATTTATGAGGAAAAAAAAGGATCCTAAAGTAAAAATTGAATTATTTAAGGCAAAATTGGTTACTGCTTTTACATTGATTACTACATTATAATTTATTATAATTTGAAATTAATCTAGAGGGATGTGAATTTTCTTTTTGAGAAAAAAGTAATGAATTAAGCCTTAGAAGGAAAGAAAAAGTGTACAAAGGAAAATTAATATAACAAATCAAGTGTCTCCATTAAAGGAGATCACATATAACTAATGGCTAAGTAGATCAATACAAATAAAGATCTCTATCCTTTCTTTTGGAAATATAGATTAAACCTTCCATGTATTGCTGAGATACTCCAGGTTTTACAATTTGTGCTTGAAGATGCTCATGTAAATTTAGATTTTTTGCAACAAGTTCTCATTACTCTTTGATAAGGCTTTTATCATGAAAACATTGTGTATTCCTCTCATCCTAAATGGTTGTGAAAGCTTAGGATATTGTGTGAGATCAATTTAATTGGTTTCATATATTCATTAACACACCCCCTCAAGTGAAAGCCCTTTGGACTTGAAACTTACACAGGCTCATTCTACCTTATGTTGAATAATAGGTAAATGGTAAGATTTGAACTCACGACCACTTAGTCACAGAGACTCTGATACCATATTAAGTGACAGTTTAACCACAAAAACTTAAGCTATTGTGTGAGACTAACTTAATTATTTTTATATATTCACTAACAAAAGTGTTAAGCAAAAGCACCATTTTATTGTGATGGTTGGATGATTAATGGTTGAACATCAATCTATTATGTTATTCCATTCTTTTGGAGCATCAACAATGTAGCATTTGTGTAGCACTATTCTCAAAGTATCTATAACAAAATCACATTGAAAAAATAGATAGCTTGTGCTCTCTCCTGCCTTTTTACATATTGTGCACCAACTAATGAGATTTATAAACTTTTCTGGCCTATCAACTATTGGAAGTTTGTGTTTCATTGCTAGCCATAATGTAGTGGAAGCCTACGTTAAATTACTTTTATATAGGAGTGGTCAGTTAAATTGCCATTACTATAGTGTGCTTTCAAATGATGGTATCTTCCTAATTATTGATGTATGTTCGGATGATCTCTGAGCGTATGAAACTGGGAATAACAGTCTGTCTGAAGATGTTCTTATTATATAGAGTTTTAACAACTGTGATCTCCTGCTGAATTAGGGGTCTAGGGCTTGTGACACTGCTTAGATTATCCAGAGGTCCTGCTGACAACTAGTTATCTTTCCAAAATCTAGTTGATCCTCCATTTCCAATCAAATAAACAATCTAATATTTGAATTTGTCTCTCCTTTTCAATATGACTTTCATTATAGGTAAGGCAGAGGATTTAAGATTTAAGTTCCATATGATCTTATCTTTGATGTATATTTCACGAATCCATTTGCACCATAAAGCCTATTTATCTTTCATTAATCTCTATAATCTCTTAGTGAGCATGACTGTGTTCATTATGAACGTGAGAACGTTAATGTTAAATGACAAAAAGTGAAAACTTGTATGAAGATTGAATTCGAAGTAGTAAAAGCAGTTTAACGTTTCAAAAGCTCTTTGACTGCCAAGTCTAAATAAATAGTAATAATGAATTATTAGAAATTTTGAATTTTTCGAATGTAGTATTATATAAAAACATTGCTGAAAGTAGCATTACTTCTCAATTTTAACATTTTACCATAGTTTGTACTTTAAACAGATACATATATAGTTAGAAACTAAACTTGTGAAAAGTCTGCTTTCATATGTGTATATATGTGTAGATGGGCAAGTCCAATCGAAGATCTACTTGTTTCTTGATCTTTGATCAGTTAATTTGCTCAAGTTAATCGAGTTAGGTATTAGAACAGTGTGTTTTGACTTCAACATGAGACTATCTTGTATTGCATGTTGGAACAAAAATCCCAATCAGGATCTTCTGAAAGTTAATTATTGATATCAACTTCAATAATGCGGTAGTCGAGAGAAACAAGAAAAAGGTTCTGATGTATAAAAGTGGATGTTTATTGCAATTCTGAAATTTCATGGTTTGCACGTTCAGTACGATACATTTAGTACACAAGAAACGAAAACCATTATAGTGGATAATTTCTAACGCTTTTAATGGAGCAAAATTAGCAAAGTTTAGATGAAATCGTTCACGCAAAGATCGTCATTAGGGGGTTGCTTTCAAGTTTTAATTATAACCCGTTTCATTGAAGGTTACAGCTCTGTAGCAGACTCAATTAGACCTTATATTCACCAACAATGAACAATCAAGTGTTGGAACTTTACTTGAGCGTACATGTCGGTATATCAAATTATGTAGTTTTTGTGCTTGTCCCTTTTGGGAGATCCCATTTATATCTCATGGCGTTACGTAAACCAAGCATGTCACAAGGTAAATATATTATATCTAACTCTACTGACTTGAATATGCGGTTTCCTAGTAGACTCAACTTTTGCATAGCTACGTAACTTAAAAACAAATCTTATTTAACACTTTGATAACATGTTGTGTTTTCCAATAATACATATAACATATATATACACATATGCAACATACAAAAGGTTCCCTCTTCCACAACATCCACTTGCATGTGGGATGATAAAGAGGATGTCAACTACTTCTGTAAGTCCCTCTGCTGGCTCTCTCTATCTTTTCTTTTGAGAGACGTTTTTTGTGATTGTACATGTAATGCAATTATCCTGCATATTAACGCTGTTACGTTCTTGTTATTGGATGCCTTTTTCTTTACGTTTGATATATAGTCTTATCCCATTTGCTGAATAGATGGAACTCTACGAGGTGCACTTGATTGTTTGTTCACTTTCTTCTTTCTTCATCGTTTCTTTTGGTAGCCAAAACATGTTCAAGCTCATGACTATGGCATCTTAATTGACGTGAAGTTCTTTGTTTTACTTCTCGATTAATGTCGTCCGAGGATTACTCGAAAGCTGCAATTAGACATCAGGCAGCGCTATAAGAGTTGACATGCATATATAGAAATTGCAAAAATCAATTTTGAACATTAAGGTTTTCTTTAGAGTTGTTACAATCAGAAGAAAATAAAAGAAAACTAACAAGTCTGCTGTTGTAGCAAGCTGAAGGACCGCAACAAATAATTGATGGCTCCCTGTCTCTTTGCTTTTGAAATGACTCTTATTCTGCATATGGCTTGCACGTTTTCCACATCTCAGGTCTCAATTTGCGAGTTAAATGAAAAAGCTGAAAATCATAATTATCCAAAGTTTCATGCGTGTCCATGCCTTTAAAGATGATAAAAGACACCATCGTAAAGTATTTCCATTTATACTTGTCAAATCTTAAAGATTGACAATTTAAGGCATTTAGCATTTCCATTCACAGCTTCAGGTGCTCCCAGTCCTTGGATTTATGACAAAATTCAATAGTTGAAAACATGACCAATAACGAAGCTTGGGATAGGCCTTCCAGTTTCGTGTTGAATTCAATAATTTATTAATCTGATTATGACCCTGGTCGTGTGAGATTATAAGACACTGATGTATTTGATAAGTCCAAGAGCAAGTAAAGAAAGAGGAAAATTGCTCCTTTTCCTCTTCTTTGATCTGGGAAAGATGGAAGAAAAGGTGAATGATATGAACAATTTCTGATTGTTGCATCTAAATTCGTTCACTGAAATGAAATATTGGTGTTTTCTGGCCTGATTCATGACAAACTGACAATGTAGCAAAAACATCTCAGATTCAATCTACTTGATTATGTGCTGCTTAGTTTCTATACGAAGAGTTTTTCCGCCAACATCTGAAATTTCTTTGTTTCCTGTTGCCGTCAGAGATACAAGGAGTCCGAAAGAATCCTGTATTCTCTTTGGCGTATCCTTGCTGGTCTGGCTTGGGTTATTGCTGCATTATTTACTGCGAATGCTCTTCTGTTCACTGACTATAAAGCTATACATAGACAAATTCACGTACAATATGACCATATGGTCAATCATAATACCGATGCCCAGGTATGCTGATATCGTCTATAGTTTTTAGTTCGTCCAATCTATTCGGCGAGGTACCTTTCTATTCTGCACGTTACATTGTAACGGTGAATCGTATTGCGTGCAGAGCATTTTAGAAGCAGTAGAAGTTGTACCAACAGATGATGCTGTGCAGGCCGCAAAATCCGATGTTTGTAAGGTTGGTTGATACAATAAAGTTTCAATAATGTCTTCATTGCTGTTTCCAATTGTTGTTCACAAATTTCTTTTATCTAGAGTCAAGACAGACCACATGGAAGCGAGACGCTACCAAAAGGCATCGTTACGGCCACGTCTGACTTGGAAATGCGAGCGTTATGGGGCAACCAAAAAATGGTGCGATGCTTTTAGCTGTCACTGCAAGTGAAAGCCATTAGGATCGCATGAATTTTAAGGTGTTGGTTTGTTTTACTTTTGTTTTCTGGCTAAGTTGGAAAAGAGCACACGAGGCAAGCCAAAATATCTGCATACATTTCTGTTAAAGACTACAGATATAAACAAATAAATGTCACTCCGAATATGCTTCTTTTCAAGTGTATTTCCATCTCGAGGGCAGCACTTGAGCCTTCCACAAGTATTGTTTCAATCTTGTGAAACAATAATCAACTTATTCTAATTTCTATACTGATTTTGTGACGCGGTCATGGTGTAGAATCCAGAGAACAAAACCAATTTACTGGGTATGGCCGTCGGATTAAAGCAAAAGGAGAGTGTCGACAAAATTGTCAGGAAGGTGGTCAGCTGTGAACAGTCCCGTGTAGTTTTTTTTACCATCTTTCATAGCCATATATACTAAATTCTGCTTTGATTTCTGTGTCACAGTTCCTGTCAAGTGGATTTGTTATAATGCTTTTCCATTATGATGGTAATGTGGATGCGTGGAAAGATTTTGAATGGAGTGATCGTTGCATCCATGTATCGGCAGTTAGTCAAACTAAATGGTAAGTATCTGTTTCTTAAGTCCGTTATATGACATCTAATAAATACAATATGATGGATATCCTCCATGATTTAATTAGGTGGTTTGCAAAGCGGTTCTTGCACCCAGATATTGTTTCGGAGTATGAACACATCTTCTTGTGGGATGAGGACCTTGGAGTTGAGCATTTCAATGCTAGAAGGTTCTTCCACATTGCTCTCTCTTTGTTGTTCAAAATTAAGGCTCATTTTATAATGGATTCACTTCTCTCATGTCGCTTAAAGGCGGTAATTGCCTGCATAATTTGCCTCAGTAATCGGTTGTAAGGTTTGAAATGCACAAAGCCACGATAATTCAACCCTGCTCCTGAAAATTATTTTGATGATGATGTAGCAAAGGAGGGCATATCTTCTACTCGAGCCTTTTCATTCCATTAAAATGCTGCTAAAAGGATAACAAATGCCTGCTAAAATATACAGCTGTAGAGAAATATGAAAGTGCACTTAGATTGGCCTATCATAAACCATATTCCCAATAAATCCGCTCTTTGGGGATGTCGTTATTGATGATTAAAAAAGAAATTGCAGATATCTTTCAATTATCAAAGAAGAAGGGCTTCATATATCACAGCCAGCACTTGGTCCCAATAGTACAGAAGTGCATCACGCTCTTACCAGGAGAAAACCCAGAGATCGAGTCCACAGGTTCTCTTCTGATTTATCTGCATTTGCCATTAAACAAGAATGCATATCTATATATATAATGACATTGAATTCTGATTAACTAGGAGGGTGTATAAAAAATTTGGTGGAACAAAGTGTACGGAAGACAGCACGGGTCCTCCTTGCGCAGGGTTGGTAGAAAATACGCACACTCGCTTTTTATCAAGAAAGTTGATGGGAGCATGATTTGGAAGTTGTTTATTTGTACAGATACGTGGAAATGATGGCTCCCGTTTTCTCAAAAGCATCTTGGCGTTGTGCATGGCATATGATTCAGGTAAGGCCTCTTTCATGTGGAAGGCAAAGCAAAAGTGAAAGTGATCATCATAATGAATTCCCATTTCAGAATGACTTGGTGCATGGATGGGGTGTAGATTTTCGTCTCGGTTACTGTGCACAGGTAACTGAAACCCAACGTGATTGTCTTTTTTCTTTTCTTTTTTATTAATATAAACTCATTGATAGGGTAAGCCAGCCGAAAACGTCGGGGTTGTCGATTCGGAGTACGTGGTTCATAATAGTGTGCCCAGCCTTGGAGGAGGTTTTACATCAGACAAGGTCAGTACAAGTTCCTATTTCATATTTCATAAACAGTTTATTCTGCTCAAATTCCTCTTTTAGTATCATCTGACACACATGAGAGGAAAATAGTTACGAGTGATGTTAACGTCTCCACAAAACACATTTTCCCTTTCGTATACTATCGGATTCATTAACTGATGCAACTGTTTGATCTGCAGACACAACCATATCGAAATTCTGCCAGAGCAAAAGTAAGTTTTCGTGATAACTTCTAATCCCAAAAACAAAAAAAAATGCCAATTTCTTTTGTTCTTCTTCTTGCATATATGCCAAAAAAAAAAAAAGTTACCTTGAAAAGAACTCATGAGCCCAACAACCTTGTTACATTGTCAAGTTGTTGCGACCTAGAGTAAGTACCAGCGCATAAAGGCTACAGGATGTACCTGAAATTGTGATGGGTCCCACAAATCATAACCAGGCCTTAGTGTTCATCTCGGCGCTTCAGCAAATTGCATTTTGCAGGTGAGAAGGTGGTCATTCCTGGAGCTTGGAATTTTCAAAGACAGGTGGAACAATGCAGTTAAAAATGACAAGTGTTGGACCGATCCATATAACTAACTACACTCGGGTGAGACTAGACAACAACAACTTAGTGTTCTCTTCTGTAATTTAAATAGACTACAGATCCCATTGAGTTACATTCTTCCTACTGTAATTAGCAATTCAATTGGAAAACAAAAGATGGGACATAATCTTGCAATTCAAATATCAACCCTCTCTGGTCAACGTTATCATTGTCTATGCCACAAAGGCGTGCGTATGCTATAATGAACGAAAGGTATATCACACCAACCGTCTCCCACTCAATGAAAAAGACAAGATATCACAATATCAGTCAATAGAAGGGAATGACCGGGTGAAACTTTTTCCCAGTTCCTTGGGTGAATCTCTTCCATTAAATCATTTGTGTTCCATAACCCGAAAAAATATTGAAACAGTTTGATCCTTCCAAACTCTGCAAGCCTAATACACCAATCATTTGGCTCAATGATGAAAACAAATTACAGTCCAAGGGACATCTAGTTGTGTCACAGAATAAGAAGAGACATTGTAAATTGCATAAAACTGTTAACAGAGCCCCTCCTCAAACAAATGGTTATCCATCTCTCACCATTGATTGCAACGATTACTATCAAACACATCATTAGAATGACCTCTTTCTGCTAATTACTGCAGAAATGATTTCTCCAAGTTCTTCACCACAATCCTCCTGCACGTGATGGCCTGCCTGCAAAATGAAATTGTCCAACATATGTTCAGAAAGTGGATGTGTGTACAAGTTATGTTCTCATCCTAAACAAAGTCTTTGTACAGTCTGAAGAAACTAGATCAGTATCAAGTAATTCAGCAAGCATAAAGAAAGGATTCCAACAATATCAAGAATAGGGATGTTTATATCAGGAAAACTAAAAATTTCCAGTCAACTTTGTGCAATTGCCCGTGACACATCTTATGGTGAAGCTAACTTTAATAAAGGAAACTGTTTCGTCTAGTAACAGATCCTACAATAGCTCACATGCCTCCAACGTGTTGGAAGTAGCTAACTGACTGAAAAATAAAGCAAATAAACATAGAGAAATGGAAGAGAAACCATCCAAAAGGTCTCTCATATACTTTCTTTTTGTCTGACTGCACTTGAATAGTTTCTGCTCTGCAGGTTTACGTCCTTAGACTCAAAGCTTGAGTCAGTGAATCATTTCAATTTGGTACTATGTCATTATGTATCACAAATCAAATGCTTCAAATTATACATATTGAACGTCATTCCTTTTAGTTTAAGAACCCAATGCCAGTTACAAGCTGCAAAGAAGGAACTCCACTCAAAGAAGGGCGTTATTAGTGAGGATAATTAACCACTAATAACTGCAGAATAACTAATAAAATAGACCAAGTACTTTGACTTAATAACTAAGTTGTTGCCCGATCCTTTTGCTTGAACTTCCCACGTGTAAAGGACTCATGCACTTTAGGAGATGTGACATTATTCTGTCAGTATTGAAAGTCAATTCATGTCTTCTCCAACCATTCATCATTAGGCTGCCCTAGGACATATCTTATGTCATCTAAAGGGATGCTGGGTGAAAATCATGGACAATCACGTTGAATTATTTTCATATGCTAATTAGTCAGGTTTTAAGATTGACTAGAAATCTACTACTGGCTATTGTATCTTTGTTAGAGAAAATTTGACATGGAAAAGCAAGAAGTAAAATGTTGTATCCAAATACAGGGGAGAATCTGAATATAGAGCTATAGTGTAATCATCATGTGAGATAATGTGGATATATCAATTATTTGAATTTGGTTTTAAAGCCTCAATTCCATTAGAGTTGCGGTGAAGTAATCAAGTTGCTATGTTTATTGCTTCTAATCTTGTGTTTCATGAACAAATTAAACATATTGAGATTGACTATCACTTTGTTTCTGAAAAGTGCAATACCACTTGATTTCTACAGGATATGTCAAAGCTGGAAAACAACTCGGAGATATTTTTACAAAAGCTACAAACGGTTTCAAGTCAATTATATTTGTAACAAATTGGGAATGATTAAAATCAAAGCTCCCACTGAGGGGAGTGTTACAGATTCTAGAGATATGTAACTAATAGGATATTTCAAAGCCTAACTATAGGCTTGATTATAGGGACTACATTCCCTAATTAGTCTTGATTTATTTTTCTATATGTAACCCTATTATGTACAAAAAATTAAGAAAGAAATCATATAACTTTCCTCCTTTCATTACAATGTGCAATCATTATCCTATGTGCAAAGTTGATGGATTTGCATGTTATACAATGCAATGCATAAAAAAACAAATTAGATAGTTCTTTTTACGTCAAGTTAGATAGTTACCATTGGAAGCTCGATTAGTTTATGTCCTGAATTTTTACAGAAGGTTTCAACTCCATCATAGCTCAACCAACGATCTCTTTGACCCCAGCAAAGAGTAGTTTGGACTTTCCAATTTTGATCCAAGAGAACCATCCTCATATCTTCAACATATTTCTATAACGAAACCAAAACAAAATGGTAGCAGAACACTATACAAACATCTAAAGATGAAAACTAGTATGAAAATTTTCACTTGTTTTCTATAGACAAGGTGAAATTGCTCCTAAATCCACTTATAGAAACACTTGGAATATAGCTTTAAACAAACAATATAATTTTCTATACTGTTAAATTACATAAAGCTTATGAAGTACACTACTAAATCAGGTGTAGATTATGCATATCGTTTTCATTAGAAACCTGGAACTTGGACATGCAATACTCATATGTGTAAGGATATCTTCCTTTTAAAAGAGATCCATAGATATTTGGATAAAAGGAAAATGATTAAGTCCACCTGTTACTCTCTTTTACTCTCTGCCTCTCCATATTTCCTTTCTTTTTAGTTTTTATTTTGTTTGCATACTATCCGATTATAAGAAAATAGAAAGGAAGAAACTAAGCACCTTTAGGTCCTTCTTCATGGCCCTACTAATTGCATTCAATGCAAACCCTGCTGAACCTGATGTGAGATAAGGTCTTCTATACACCATTGCATCATCTTCTTTCATTTTATAAGGACCACAACTTGTCAAGGCTTTGTCACTGGCCCTTAGAGGATCCTACGCGGGTGCAGAAGTGAACCATAAGTTGTGTCAAACGAAAATTGTAAAAGATATGAAAAATAACTAAGCATAATAGTTGTGCAAAAAGATGACAGATAACAACAGTAAGTCAGTAACCCCTCTTGCACATAACTTGAAACAAATCTTTACCTGAGAGAAAATTTCACCTAGCAAGAAGTTGCTGAAAATAGACAAAGCCGATGGAAGGTTCGCATGTGTAGCTGTTAGCTTTGAGTGAACGAGAGACAAAAACAATGTGTGTTAGTCATTACCATCCTAAAAATTGAAAAATAAGAGAGATTCTTTTATATTTTTGTTGAAGATGTAGGAAGACAAATTCAGCTGACTGTATACACTTCTTATAAAGTAGCAAAGTAAGTCAAAACATAGAAACTATGAGATTTGATAGTTGATAACCTTTATTCATTATGTGGAGGAGTTAGGATGGCATACCCACTCACCAAGATAGGAGGGAGGTCATCATAAAAAAAGCAAGGTCTCCAAGAGAAAAATGAAAGTGAAAGTTTTTTCTTCTTCCTTTGAATTTCTAGTCAGATTAGGTGAGTGCTATAACTGCACAGAGATGTATAAAGTTTAATATTCTAAAACTACATTAACCTGCTGTCTCTAGCATGAAAACAAAAGATAAGTATTGACTTGAAGAAATAACAGAAATGGTGAAGGTTGAGAAAATCATTACAGGAGGATTCAGGAGTACTAAATCTTTGAGCTTTTCCTGATGATTGTAAGCATATTTAACAACCACTGGCGAAAAGTAGCCCTACAAAGTACGTCAATTATTACAGAGTCATCAGTTATATTTCAATGAAAATAGTATTTATGAGGTGCATCAAACACTTGGAAAATTATTTTGTAAAACAAACCTGCACAACAATTGAAACCTTATCCACAGTCATTTCATCAATAAGGGACTTCAAGGCTGATACATATTCTGCCAAAAGAAATAAAAAATTCATGTCAGTGTTTTCATGGTTTTTTTTTTTTCCTCTCATGGATATCTACAAAGTATAAAGTTATTATTAAAGAGATATTCATTTGCTTGTTTGTGTAGCTATTTAGGCTTAAGCAAATACCATCCAAAGTGTAGTCAAACCCATATCTAGGTTGAGGTTTATCTGAAAATCCAAAACCTGTGACAGAAAGTAAGACAAAACCAATTGAAACAATATTGAAAACCATCAGATTTCAAAAGCGGCTAAACTCATTTCAAAATGTCGTTATGGACAAAATGAGTTTTGACTTTACCTATCCAATCAAAAGCAACGGCACGAAAGTTCTTAGAGAGTTTGGTGACAACTTTGCGATAAGAGTACGCCTGTAACATAACTAAAAAGCTTTCTCTAGGTCAGATCTTTATAAATGACTCATAAATAGTATCATTATTCTTCTATTAGGCTAATATCAGGAACAAGGTGTTCAAGGAAAGGAAATGGGAAGGTTGTATTGATATCCATATTGAGAACAACCTGTCGTATTACGCTTTTATAATTAGATACAATAATCAAGAGTAGAAAGGCCATGACGTGATTGAAACATCCTAAACAAAGGATCAATCCAAGCACCACATGGATACGTACTTAACCAACAGAAAAATTTTAAGACCTAGATGAAATTTTTATTTACAACTTTTGCAATTACATGTCTGTAATTTCTCTTAGAAAAGATAAACAGTCTATCCTAATTCATAAGTAGTAATACCATAAATTTAAGAGATGATATTCAATGCTAAAGGCAATCAAGTCATAATATTACTTATCTAGCATCATTAGAACTGGTCTATTGAACTATTGCATGGTAAAAAGATTTTTAGCACACTACTAGTCAATTTCTAACACCCATGAAAAAGAAAAAGACGCACCTGTGAAGGAAAACCATGAATCAAGACAACTGTAGGAGAACGAGCATTTCCACTTTCAACACAGAACCATCTGATTGCACAAAATCACACACATGAATCATAATTCAATGGATAATCCCTGCAAGTAATCCAATTTGAATTTACACTCATTAAGGACGCCTATGAAGTCAAAATGCATATGAGCTAGTAACCCTCCTAATGCAGCTTTAAGTTTTACCTGAAAACATCACCTGAGGCCTGGGAACCAGCACCCATTTTAAGTCCAAATATAGGATCTTTTGCCCTGTCAACAGATCCTAGAATAGGATGAGCTTTCACCTATAAAAAATACAATGATATTTAACATTATTCCACAACATTCAAACAGTAATCAATTCCGGGTTTGTGATATAACAATATACGGTAATTGAGCAGTACTAGAACTGAAATCAGAACAGCATACAGTTTAGTAAAAAAATGTACATCGAAGTTAGATACAATTAAATGAACTTGAACACAATCTTTAGTAGGAGATACTGAGTAGTAGAACACACTATCTTTCCTTGCTTAAACCATTCATCAGACGGACTTGGTTCATCCGAATATTTTCCTGCACAAGCACCAAACACAGTATATGAAACAGGTCCAAAAAGCTCGAAATAAATTAAATTTTGATAATAGTGACAAGTAAAAGGCACCTCCACTGAAAGAAAATCCATCCCCAGCAGAAAATGGAGCATCTACGAGATAGTAATCCTGTTTTAAGATCCAGAATAACGAATAAGATCCATCTGGAGGCATAACAAAATAGGCATGTTAATTTTAATACACCAATCAAATGATGAAGGTGAAAGTATACGTCATCCTGGCCATTGGATTTGCATGTGAGCCGAAGAACTTTTCTTTGGCCGTGTGGAGTCAATGGTTTAAAGAGTGTGCAAAGATACGATGAAGGCGGTGGAGCAGAGAAGAGAAAAGGGAATTGGAGTTGACGAGGATGAAGTGAGGATGGGGCTTTAGCTTGAATTGCCATGGCAAAGTTGTCGTGGTGGGAGAGAAGCAGAGAGATAAAGAGACAGGGGAGCTTTGTCGACCTTAAATACGTTTTTTAGGATTGCTATCCTTCGGCTCTGGCTCTTCCAGTGAAAAATTTGAATGATGAGTAAACACCCGTCACAATGTTTTGACGACATATTAAAAACGTTCGAGTCTTTTTAGTTACTGCTTATGCACTTAGTAGCAGTACTCCAGTTTCTTCTTATCTACGGGCAACAAATGAAGCCATCAACTCTCACTCGATCACCCTTTTCTCAGCCCAATTAATCATTTATTACGCCAAGATCGGCCTCGGAACAATGACATTCTGGGGTCTTTGTACACATTTTCTTTTACGATGGTTGAACGGAAGACACTTACGTACACATTTTCTTTTATGATGGTTGAATGGACTCGTATTTTTAAATATTATGATTGGTATTATTAATTTACATAACCCAATTAATAATGTAATCAATCCCTTATTGGGTTTGAATGCTAATTTAATTTACCTTATAGTTTGAATCCTTCCCTTTGTAATTCTTCATTTATATTTGTCCTTATTTCTCCCTCGTCTCTTTCATAACCAACATTGCAGATACCGTTCTACACCAATCAATACCGGCTGGAAAACAGAACGGTATCATTGTCGATGGTACTGGCCGCAAATACTGGCCAGTACTGGGTGTTTTCACCTAGTACTGGTCCGTATTCACAATACCAGAATATATCAGGCCGATACTATGATCTCCAACTTTTGAGGACGAATGTGCTAAAAAAAATTAACCTCAATATATCTCCTCCCTCCCCTCATTTTGTGCTCAACCTCTCAATGGCTCAATCATCCTCTCTCTATCGATCTTGTCGTCCTCTCCACTCCCTGACAGTTCTTGATGCTCCAGCGATGCTCTCCGACGGTGCTCTCCGTCTCCTCCACCACGCGATGTCATCTTCCCCTCTTAGGACATCTTCCTCCACCATGCGATATCCCACGTCGCCTTTCGCCTTCCGCCTGCCGCCTGCCGCCTGCTGCCTGCTGCCTGTCGCCACCTTTGCGACGACCCCCAACCACCATCGACTCTACTTTCCAGTCTCTGAAAACCACCAACACCAACCACGCAGCTATCGGATCTGGGAATAATACCTAGATCTCGACCCGACCCGAGTTACACATCAGGTCATCACCGATTGTGAATTTCTGTTTGGTTGGTGTGCTTTTTTTTTCCCAATTTCTATTAGATTGTTTTTGTGTTGTGAATTGTGATTGTTTCTACTTAATGGAATGAAATTATGAATGATTTGTGATTATTTCTAATTAATTGTTTGTCGTTGGTTGGAGAGTTGGAATTAGATTGGATTTGAAGTTGGTTGGTTTTTGGTTTTGGTAATGAAAATATGAAGAAAGTTGTATGTTTGTGGTTGGATCTTTTTATTTCTATTAATATCACTCTTCTCGTATTTCACAAATAAAGAATAACCAAACATAATATAGAAAAAGATGTTTTAATCAGCATACAAATATAAAATTAAGGATAATACAAAGTACTTAAAATATTACAATTTCAATTAGAAAGAATAATAAAGATCCATAACTCTCTAAGTATTACAATAAGAGTTTTTATCGAAAAAACAACCAACTAGAAGTAAAACTTGAAACAAAAATGTTTATATTTATATTTATATTTCATATATAGAAATTAATATATGTATCGAATATAAGCGAGATTAAAAGAAGAGAAGAAATGAAATCCTAGAACTTCACTTAATCGAATATCCGCTTAATTCACATTAGTCCCAATTCTCATTTCGTACAAAATTTTCATCGTTAAGAAGAGTCTCATCATAATCATTTAAATTCATTGCACTAATGATCTATCAATACTTTCCCATCCAAGATTATCTTACAAGTTACTCTATCTATCAAAATCAGTTCCTCAGAAACCTAATTCGGTAAAAGATCGATATAGTCAAAACAAATTGGATCTATAGAACTACATGTTCTATTAAGATTCCAAGTAAAAAATTAAATTATTAAAAATTAAAAGAAATTATATTCAACTTAATAATGATAATAACATA
>JANIIA010000010.1:12698857-12714798 GCA_027478495.1 Erythroxylum alaternifolium | reverse complement strand
ATTAAGATTCCAAGTAAAAAATTAAATTATTAAAAATTAAAAGAAATTATATTCAACTTAATAATGATAATAACATATATTTTCTAAAGCCTTAAATTGTTAAATAAAGACCAAATCCTTCAATCTTTTGTGTTTTAATCTATTCCTTTTTTTTTAGAATGAATGAATTCAATTGTTATCCAATTCCTTTCATACCTTGTTGTACTCACACATTGACTTAGAATTCAAATATCAAACCTTTGCAATTCTGAAATACCACTTCTGAATTGGTCCCTCCAAGCAACTATAAAACAACAAAAGTAACATTATAAACAAAATAAAATAATAATTAATTTTTAACAAGTAACAAAAAGTTAAAAAATATATTCTTGGACTAAGTATGTCTCTTTGAAAAGTAGCAATAAGCTTCCCAAAATCACCAAAAGCATCCTTATAAATCTCCATTTGTGAGCTTAGGAGATCTTGCATTTTTCTCATGGGCAATAATTATCGTAATAATTAATAGCATGCATTCATCTTTTTTTTTGTAAAATTTGTTATAAAATATACACTACGATTCAAGAATGCCCTAACTGCAAACAACAGAGAATAAAGTTATCTTTCCCATATATCATTGATGATTGTATGATAAGTTGTGTACTAAGAAGGCTTATTTTTATTAACCTTGATTGCTTCCTCTATCTTCTCAATGGCACTATAAAAATAATATATTGTTTTCTTTTCATCACTATTAACTAACCGAAATGCCCTCACCAAAGGCTTATAAACTCCAATGATCAGTTGATATTAGGACCAAAATTTATGATTTTTAAGTACAATTCTAAAAACATCCAATCCAGCATTATGCCTAGATAAAACTCACTTACTAATTGTAAACATTTGTCTCAATTCCTTATTCATCAAAATAAGACACAAAAATGATAAGAAATTAGTTGCAAATCTTGTAATAGGAAGATGACACAAATTCTTACCATTAGTGAAATCCTTTCTCCTTAAATTCAAGACTTATACATAATTGTAAATAAACTTGGTCACCTTTTTAACTTTCTACATAGTCTCATGAATAATAGGAAAATATCCAACATCTCGTATATATTCCAACATTAAGTCAATGTAATGTGAAGTATAAGGAATCCAATAAAAAGAATTGTACCTGCTTTAAAATCTTCTTCCAATTGTTTTATAAACAAAATCATTTTCAATAATAAACTAAATAATATTTCCTGGCCCTCCTTCATTCACAACTTCATCAAATATTTGAAAAAAATGATCAGCATTCCTAACAATTTTAGATGCATTAATAAACTTCAAAAACTTTGTCTCCTTTGTAAAATAAACCAAAAAATTAATAATAGGATCCTGTTTTTTATTTGTCCAACCATCAAATGTCATTGAACACCAATAAATAACCCAAGTCATTCCTCTTTTATCCAAATAACTTTTATTTCATAAATATAGATGCTCATAAATTTACCATTATAGTCATCAGTTTAAGGAACTTTGTATCATGGACCATAAGAGGCAATAGGATTCACTATAGGCTGGTAATAATAAGACTGGACAATATTAGATGTTATACTTGAATCATACCACCATCAAGTCATTATTTTGTCAACATTATGAGCTACTTCTTTAGATTATAAGTCACTACAAATTGAAGGCTAAGCTTTAGGAGTTATTTGTGGTGCAAAAAAATTAGATACTCCTTTTCTTTTCTTAACATCAGGTGCAAAATTTCCTTCTTGTTGGATAGAAATACTACCACCTTTAACATCTCCAGTATCATCCTTACAACTAAATAAATAACTTCTACTGCTAATTTCATAATTCAATCTTTGTCTTCTATCTTTCTCATACTAATACTATTCCAGCAAAGTCTTCATTTGTCATTTCACATCGTGACTCACTTTCTTATAAGGCTCCACATTATCTCTATCTCTAGCTAAATGTTTCTTTAATTGGTTGATTTCTCCACCTTTCAAATGCTTGTTTCAATACAAATAAATAATATGATTCTTCATTCTAAGAACTGATCTAACATGAGTCCAAATTGGATCTATCAAATCTTCCTAAAGATGAAGCGATTGAATTATTAGAACTTCCCTCGATTTATCTATAAAATAAATAAATACATAAGTCAAAATTCAATTAATATATTTATTATCAACTACTGTCAAAACAATGTGTATCACTCAACTTAAAATAAATACATATGCACATCTTAGATTCTAAAAGCATACACATAACTTGAACTTTAAAAATACACATGCATTTCATATTCAAAGTTAGTAGTTCAAGAATCATTATTACCAACTATTGATGACATAAAAATGTGGAATAAGTTACGTAAAATAACCTGAAGAAATAGAGCAACAACTTCTCAACATTCATATGATATAGAAATACAAGTGAACTTTACTAACTTATATAAATGATTGTTGCTCTCTTATAACTTTTAACTCATTTTATGTGATTATATAATTCAATCATAAACTCACAACTATAAACTATTTTGTGTAATTAAATAATTCAACCATAACTATAACTTATATAGTGTGATTACATAATGCAACCATAACCATAACAATTTTTGTGAGATTACATGATTCAACATTTCAACCATAAACTTTCAAGTATAACTTTTTATGTATGATTACATAATTCAACCATAAATTTACAACTTTCTAAGTTTTTAATCAATATTAAAATTTTAATCTTTCAAAATTTTAATATTTATGAAATTATCTCCATATTTACTAATATTAGTGGCATCGATCTGTATCCGAAGAAATCCTTAGTATTGAGTGGTTCCTATATTCGGTACAATACATCAAAGTTTTGTAACGTTTTTTGGCTAGTGCGGCCAGTATGGTATGAAATCACTGCCTTGGGTAACACTGAACTGGGGTGAGAATGTTAAGTAACTGTGCCTCAAATTTTGAGAGAGAGTAGGCACGGTAAGATGCTTGGCGAGTGAATCACATGTCAAACTGTTAATCGGGCATTGCAAAGTAAGGATAAGCTGTGGATAAGGTTCGAAGCCAATGAGAACTTTACAAGTTTCGCACCTCATCACGTACAGCCGCAAGTTTGTGAATAACGGATACTCCGTAATATGGATAGCCCGTGGATAAGGTTCCAAGCCAATGAAATCTTCACAAGTCATCAACTAGAGCCACAAGTTTTTGAATAATAGATACTCATTCAAGTTAGTCAGAAATCTTCACATTTTTTCCTTTCTTACATAGTTGTAACCTACAACCTCTAGAGATCCTGTTAACAAACGCATTTGCAATGGCCACTACCACTACTCCAATGGCCAGCCAACTTAAGAGTAGCTTTGCTTCTTCTATGACCAGAGGGCTTGTTGTCCCCAGTGGTATCTCTGGAGCTCCCTTTAGAGTGTTACCTTGCAAGAGACCCTCTTGCTTCACTGTCAAAGCCATTAAGTCAGACAAGGTATGAATGCTTTGATTTTCATGCTACAAGGTATGAAATGCTTTGATTTTCATGCTGCCCGTGCCTCGTGCTATTATATGGAAAGTAGCTTTGAGTTGTTACTAAGTGATTGAATTTGTAATGAATTCGAATCCAATAATCAGCCAACAATTACTGCTTGTTTTAGATTTTCTCTACAAGATAGATAGAAGGCATGACTACCATGATAGCTCTGTTGCGTTAATCGTAGGCTCTTTCTTATCTGAATTGCATTTTTAATTGTTTTGAATGTAAAAACTATTGTAATTACTTCTGTGACTTGATTGGCATACAAACACTTGTCTGAACATTCCAATGAGACATCTTTATATGTACCAAATAAAACTAAAGCATGATGCGGATCTTTAAATAGAATTCAAAGAAATCAACTTGCTGTACGAATAATTCTTGGCTCCTAGGAGAACAAGCACTTGTAGCACCAAGTATATCAGCGTTAGGCACTAATGGTACAACCACGATAGATGCTGAAATGTGTTATGGTTATTATTACAGTCTACAATTCAGGAATTCGTTTTTTGTTGCCCAGCCAACCTACCAAGTGATTCAACCAATCAATGGTGACCCCTTCATTGGAAGCCTTGAGACTCCAATAACATCCAGCCCATTGATCGCGTGGTACCTCTCCAACCTACCTGCATACAGGACGGCAGTGAGTCCACTTCTCCGAGGAATTGAGGTCGGGCTAGCCCATGGCTTCCTCCTTGTTGGTCCATTTGTGAAGACAGGTCCTCTAAGGAACACAGAATATGCAGGAGCAGCAGGGTCATTAGCAGCTGGTGGCCTTGTTGTGATACTCAGCATTTGCTTAACCATGTATGGAATTTCATCCTTCAAAGAAGGAGAGCCCTCTATAGCCCCTAATCTAACATTGACTGGTAGGAAGAAGGAACCTGACCAGTTGCAAACTGCTGATGGATGGGCCAAGTTCTCTGGTGGGTTTTTCTTTGGTGGAATTTCTGGTGTCATTTGGGCATACTTCCTTCTATATGTCATCAACCTTCCTTACTACTTTAAATAGAGGAAGTCACTTTTTATATTTTCAATGTACATCTTCTCATTTGGACACTCATCTGCAAATGGACATCCTTCAATATCTATCAGTATTGATGAACTTAAACTGATATCTATAAGTAGTTATTAGTCTTCACGTTGAATACCCATAAACTTACTTCCACCGATTTCGTTACGCCATTGTTCAACGTTTGTAGGTGATCATCTTACTTGCAATTTTACTTTGCTTGAACCTTCTGCACCCATTGAAGCCTTGGTGCCGATATCTGCCAAGTCCATTTCTTAGCACCATTATATAGAATCGACAGGAATCCTGGTCGGGAAGTATTGAGAAAACATACATAAAGCTCTATAAATGGGCCACTGGAAATGACGAACCAGGGAGAGGTAGGCGTTGTCTGAGAGTCTCCAAAGTAGAGAAAGTTATTTGAGTGGTAAGCGCTATATCAAAGTAATATAGATCTAATGACGAATGAGTGATACCAAAAGGAAAATTTTCATGCTTGTTTTAAATATACAACGATTAAGTGGCATGAAAGAAATCATATGTAGTAATATGTTTGCAAAACTTCAAGAAATTTGACTTAGGAAAGGATATTCCCATCGTTGCATGTACCCACATTTAATTTCATCATATAAATGGAATGAATAATTGTATTAAGCTATTTATAAACATTAGATTTGATGAATCTCGTTACATTCTAGTTAGCAACTACAAATTAACCTTTTCCATCCTATAGTGTGCTTAGACAATACGATCAAAGAAAAGGATATAGGACAAGAGATATTACTTAGTATGCTGGATCGGGTCAACATGAATGAGAATTTTCTTCTCCGAGTACGTTGGATTCAACATATTGACATATGGATTGTGACCTTTTCTACTTAAGGGGCCTAGGCTCTATATGTCGTCAATTTGAAGGAAACAAAGACAGATAATTGATACCATTAAGGGTAATTCGGGAGAAGAGCTTGTAGTACTTAAAGCGATGATGAATTTTTATCCGTAATTTGTTTAATAATTAACCATGTCCTAATATTCAACGCATCGATCCTTAAGAAACCAATCTCTATTTTTACTTCCAATTGTTTTGTGTTACAATTATTTGATTCATTTTTTAGATATTTATAATAGTCTTGGAAAATATGTCAATAGAGAAACGTTTAAGATATTTCTTTAATGGAAATCATCCTTGATAATTAGTACTTATTGGTGAATTTCTTTTGCAGTCACGTCGATTTTATAGTATGCGCGTTTGCGTATGTAGAGTGTTGGGATAACGAAACCTTACTTAATTGGAACAAGAGTTATGTATCACAAGGTTGTCACCGATATACCCAGTATTTTTCCATGTGACAATGATAATTTGAAGGAGTGGTATAACACTCAATCTTTTTCTAGATGTATGGCGATAAACTTTGCATGGTGCAAGTGGTCGGCATGTTCACAGATAGTCAAAATGTGAAGATTAATATTACATTACCAAAAACACAACTACTCAAAAGTGACTATCATTTGGTAATTTTTAAGAGTTATTTTAGTTATTTAAATTATATAAATATGTAATTTAACAATATTTTTGAGCACAAGGCTTCATGATGTTTAGAAAGTTTGATATAATGTAGAACCCCAATATTCCGCAAGTATACAAGTCGTAACTCGTAATAATTGAGGTGTCGATCTCACAAGGAACTAGCTAAAACTAATTGAATCATAACTTTGTCTGAGGTTGTAAAAACGTGATTTAAATGAAAATAAAAATAACCATAAAATTCAGCAAACAAGTATGAGTTGAATGAAATTAACATTATGAAATTAACACAATTAAATCAAATAGAGCACTGACCACTTAACAAATGAGAAATCGCAATAAAACAAGATCAATCAATTATGAGAATATACGATTTATTCTATCGTCAATTTGCTACCTTAACCAATTTTGATTCAATCGTTATCAATCCTAGATTTTCTGAAGAGTTGATTATTCTCTCTTAAGATCTAATCATTTTACCCTAACTAATAATCCCTAGTTGAGTCTGAAATTCTAATTTTGCAATCTCTCAATTAAAAAAAATAGCCTACGTTTTCAATTAGTTCTTAAGCAATCTATTAGATAATCAGGTCCTCACATAAGAACTCTCTTCATATGATTATAGATTTGATGTTTATGTGATCTATTAGGTTGTTAATTCTCATTACCCAACCTAATCATGTTACTATCAATTCAATCTCTTGATTTATTATCAAAATATGTGAAAACCATAAATATTACAGTACCTAAACATTTCATTGACATCAAAAGCAATTAAGTCACAAAATGATTCAAGAATATATCATGTAATGAAATTAGAACATCATCAACACGTTAAAAATTCTCAAACCCAAGTCATACATCAAGATGAAGTAAATAAACAAGAGAAAGTAGAAAAGAACTTGAAACGACTGGGTTGGAGTGGCTTGACAATAGTGGCAGATGCTCCTCTTTTCTTCTCCCCTCCTTGATCTTCCTTAGGGTCTTTCTCAATTTGGCAAATGGAGGCCAGGTCTCATTAGGGTCATTAATGTCCTTATATAGTTCTTGTCACTTAGCGTCAAAACTAGGTTTTACCCAAGGCAAAAAATCTAAAAAGACCCTCCATATATCAAAATAGAAGGAGATTCTCACGTCTAGCAAGCGCCTTTCACGATCGTGAAAGAAAACGATCGTGACATAGATGTCACGACTGTGACCTAGTGTGATCCTCCTCTGTCACAATTATGATAAGGGTGTGACGATCGTGACTCTAGGGGAGATATTTTGTCTCAACTGTGACACTCATCTCACGATTGTGACCTAGCCTTCTTATCCAAGCTTACTCCAACTTCCTTTAATCTTTATTATCTATGCTTGTACACTAACTAACACATCAAAACACCTCAAACACATAAAATGAAAGTCCAACATCATGTTCCAAACCACAAAACACTTAAAAATATAAACACACAATCACATTAACATAATTCTAAAGCTAAACATCTGCAAATCATCTAATCAACACCTAAAAACACACTAAAATACCTACCAAAAAATAATGTACAGTACAATTATCAATATTCCCACACTTAAACTTTTGATCATGTCCTCAAGAAAAAACAAAACAAATACAAACTCAAATTAGAAACATATACATTCATGCACATGCAATAATGATATAATGGCATCTAACTTCACAAAACTAATTTAACTTCAAACAACAATCAATCAAGTTATTCCAACATATTAAATATATGGCTAAGCACTTTGGAGTGAATATACATACTAATCAAGACCTTAATATTATATTCATTCACCTTAGGCAGTTGTACACACACAATGATAATTAGCAGCCAATTAAAATTGCAACTATCTCTAAGTAGCTTTTCATTAAAATTCTTTCTATTTTCAAATATCAATAGTTTATGTTCATTTTCTTTAACGTTAACCTAGTCTTTTGACTCGAAAGCAAACATTTGTGATGAATGCCCCCCGGTTACTCAACTAGGTCATGTTTTATTAATATGTTTGGTTGAAATGTCATTCTAGCCTTTTTGACGTGAAAGCAAACATTTGTGATGAATGTCCCCCAATTACTCAGCTATATCACATTTCACCTAGCTACTAACTCTATTTATAACCAGAAGGCTGGCGGAATAGTTATTTATTAAAGATGCACACAGATTTTTTTCTTTTTTCACAATTCACGTAGCCTACTTCATTTCTTTTAGCTAATCATCCTCATGAGAGGTTACTAGTGATCCTACTTATTTAATTGACTTATAATTAAAAATATAACAATTTTCCTAAGGTGAACGAACTAATGTCATATTTGATCGGGATAAGTTTTAATCTTATAAACCCTCAACATTTCCTAAACGCATAGTTCGTAGCGTAGTATTAAAGGTGTCGATCCCTCAAGAAAAGAGAGTAATATAATCCTAAAATCTAAGGTGAGAAAAACTATAAAACTGAAAATAAAAAGTGTAACAGAAATTAATTACGAGAATTGAGTTCAACCAATCAAAGAAATTAATTACGAGAATTGAGTTCAACCAATCCAATCAGAAATTAATCATAAAAGTATTAAAAAGTGAGTAATATGCAATCACAATAGAAATTAACCTAAGGAATTTACCAATTTATGAGAAAGGGGATTTTACTTATCATTGATGCTAACCTAGTCAATTATGTGACAATGGAGTGTCGATTCTAGACTATCCTAGGGTTGATTACTCTCTCGAGTTATAATCATTAAACCCTAAATTATAAACCCTAATTTCATGTATTATATAGTATGTAGTAAAGAGTTTGCAAACAGAAGTGCTGGATGGGGCCAACATGAATAAGATTTAGAAATTTTTTTCTCAAGTACGTGGGATTCAACATATTGACATATGGATTGAATATATATATTTATTACTAAAACTTCCTTGTATATCATTGTTTAAGGATAGTACAGATTATATAACATTGATGTAAACTTAGGATGTCACAGATATTGATACCTTTTCTATTTAAGGGGCTTAGGCTCTATACGTCTTGAATTTGAAGGAAACAAAGATAGATAATTGATACCATTAAGGGTAATTCAGAAGAAGAGTTTATAGTACTTAAAGCGATGATGAATTTTTATCCGTAATTTATTTAATAATTAACCATGTCCTAACATTCAACACATTAATCTTTAAGAAACCAATCTCTATTTTTACTTCCAGTTGTTTTGAATGTCAACAAAGAGTAGTTATAATTATTTGATTCATTTTTTAGACATTTATAGTAGTCTTGGAAAATATGTAACAATAGAGAAACGTTTCAACCATTTATAAGTGTTCGCTTAAGGTTACACGCTCTAAGTTTCAATATTTTTAACCTTAGTAATTACCGCAAGTGCACAAATCGTTGGTATAGTACCTAAGGTGTCGATCCCACGAGGAAGGGAACTAGTCCTAAGTCTAATGGCAACTAAGTCATAAACCTAACAACTACTGTAAAAAAGTAAATCAATTGATAATCGGATGTAAGAATTGAAAGTGCTAAAAGTAATAGAAAAGCAATCACACAACCAAATCCAAAATCAGCCTAGAAATCACCAAGTGAGAGAAAGGGGATTTTAATTCAAAATTAAAGAAACTCAATCAATTATGCAATTATTAACTCAATAAGCCTAGACGGTTCTAAGGTGAATTACTCTATCTCGAGTTATAATTCTTAACCCTAATGGATAAACCCTAATTTAATTTATGAAAATTCCGATCTCTCAATTTATAATCGACCCAAAAACTAAATTAGATCTAAAGTTGTCTACTAACCTACCGGGAACCTATACTCGATCTCTCGTTACACGATTCTACCAGTTTAATGTAATCCTTTACCTATCAATTCACCCAACTCTTGTTAGCCCAAATTGATTATTTTTCACTTAGCTCACCCTCTCAGTCTATTGCCAAGTTATTAAGAACAGGGCTTAAATCATAATCCAATCAATAAAAAACATAATCGAATAACTTCATTAATCTTCAAGAATCAAATCCAAAGGTGAGTTTAGACATCAACTTAACATTCAACTAAATAAATCTCAACACCTATTTCAATTCTATACATGAATAAAATTGAAATAACGGAAATACTGTAGGGAGCGAAATTTGGGATGACAATAGCGGGAAACCTCTTGTTCCGGGAAGTACTTTGCATCAAGCTCTTCATCATGTCTCTCTTCCTTTGTCTCCTTCCTCAATCTCTCGGTGTCACCCTAAGTTTTCTCTCGGAATTGGCAGAATGGAACTTTTCCGTCAAACTCTTGGTTCTCTCTTCTCCTTATATTCTATTTATATCTTCGAGGATCTAGGTCCAAGTCGGGGTAATGGTCCAAACATTTGTCCAAAACTTAAGTTTTTTTGTCAGCCCGATGTCGTGCACGATCGTAGCCTATGTTTTGTCCTTTTGGTCACGATCGTGGCCCATAGTGCACGATCGTGCCCTAAAGTGACGCTCTCAGTCACGATCGTGGCCTGGTTGCTTCTGGTTCTTCCTCTTCTGTCATGATCGTGGCCTATGTGCACGATCGTGGCCTGTGTGCATGATCGTGACCGATGCATTTTGGCCCAAAAACTCTTTAACTCTTCCCGTTCTTCCCTGTTTACTATGCAACACTAGGACACACATCAAGGTACCTCAAAAATATACAATTTAAGCTCAAAGATTCAAAGTAACCCATAAAAACACTTAAACACAAAAACTAACCTAATTAAACCCTAAATGCATACTAAACGCTTGAAATGACATTAAAATACTTATCAAATCTAACCCTGAAATACAATACAAATCACAACTATCAACATCCCCACACTTAAACTTTTGCTTATTCTCAAGCAAATAAAACAGCAAACACATAACATCAAAAACACACAATGCAATAATGTGACTTTGGCTTTAATTTTTGTGAAATAAATTTAATCATAGACACAATCATTCGAATTATATAAAATCATTAACAAGCAAAACGGGTGTCTAGGGGCTTTGACTAGATATACAACTTAATCGAGACCCATGTGCTAACTTATGTATTCTTTTTAATTGTGCATACACATTAATAATTTTTCGGTCTCTCAGACTCTATAATCATTCCTAGGTATATTTTCATCAAGAAAATAAGTCAACTTATTATAGAAACGGTATGTTTTTAATTTTTTTAATTTTTTGAGACTTAATCTTTTACTCAGAAGCAAACATTGGTGATGAATGTCGATTCGGTTACTCAACTAGGTCATTTATTAACAGCTTGGTTGGAACATCATTATAGCCTTTTTATGCAAAGGCAAACATTTGTATTGCGTGTCGATCTTGTTACTCAGCTATTATCACGTGTTCAACTAGCTACTAGCTTTATTCATAACCCGAGGTCAGTGGAATAGTTTTTTTTATCATTCATTTCCATGTAAAAAATACCAATTAAGCTACTTAGCAAAAAGGCCTTAAATTATGAATGAATGTGATAACTTAAAGGCAGCTAAATTTACATTAAGTCTTAATTATGCTATATATTAACTCAAAGGCCCCCTAATTCACTAATTTCGCAAGCTAATGATTCTTAATAACCTAATAGACTCTGTCCAAAATTAAATGAAGTTCACTCAAACCTGAGTCATGGACACATTTACATATTTCACATTATGTAACCTAATGCTATTATATGATATGCAAAGTCACATATAAAATAAAAACACAGAATCCCTCCCCACACTTGAGCAACACATTATCATCAACATGAGAAGGAACACACACGACACATACATAAACAAAATGTGCAAACAAAAACTAAAATAACAAAGAATAGATAAAATTAACGATAAAAAGAAAAATAAATTAAAAAAGTAAAGGTAAAATAAAAATAACAGAAAAAATAAATACACAAAACAAAATAAAGCTGGAGAAAAATTTTGGTTAGACTTGAATCCTAAGGATATGGAGATGGTGATGGTGTGGGAGGTGGTAATTGAATACCCTAAGCTTCGAAATACAGATGGAGTCGGCATATTTCTCGGCTCTAGCATCTTTGTGTACGTACCACTTCCTTTAATGTTTTGTTGGTTTTAAATAGTGTATCCAAGACCTTGGTCCAACGTTGGTCCTCTTCTTCCTCTTCTTCTGATTCCTCACTTGTTGAGTCCCTTGCCTGCCTAGTAGGCACGAAACTTGAGCTTGCCTGACCTATCCTGGTCCGCACATGTGTCTTTTCATTTATTTCTCACAAACTCATGTTAGTGGAGTGAATAATCTCTACCTGATATAAATGATGGTGATCAAGGAACTCGGGCAGATGCACTGTTAACCCCCTCCGATCCTCCCTAAAATGCTCTACAATGGCAGAAATCAAGTACCCCATTCCAAGATGGTTGCTTTGCTTTTGCGAAACTACAGCAAGAGCATTTAGCACATGTGTGGATGTGCAGACTGGGATACTGTGGTCCAAGCATCACAATATGAACAGTTCCTTGATTAAACACTTGTTGATCTCTGATTTGTCAAAGACCAGCTGACACATAAATTTGTGCAGCAATAAGTATTCATATGACCGGATAAGGTTGTTGTGGGCATTTTTAGCGTAAAAACGCTCAATGCCAGTAAGCTCGTGCCAATATTGGGAGGGATGAAAGTCATCATGTTCGTCGACAATGGTGGATTCGGGGAATCCGTATATTTCACACATAATCTCTACCATTAACTTATACGCTCGCCCCTCAAGCTAAACCATAATTCCTTAGTATTCTTGGGGTTAAAGGTCAGGGATGTGAAAAATTCTAAGGTCAGCTCCTCATAAATGGGGAATTGAAACTTGATAAATTGACCCCACTGGATCCTCTGTACTAAATTTTCTATTCGCTCACGCACCTCTATCCTATCCAGTGTATCGAAATCAAAATATTTAGGCACAATTATATGCCTAGAGCGAAGGGAACAGAAATGAGTACCTTCCTCCTCGGAGTGGATGGGAAATGAAGCTCTAAAATCTACTGTTTGGTTTTGCCTCCCCCATCCCACCACTTGTTGTGCCCCATAAGGCTCTCGTCGGGCGGTTTGCTTGATACGAGGTATGATTGGGGTGAATTTGGGAAGTTGTTGAAGGAAAATTTCTAGAGAGATATAGAGTGTTTAGAAGTAGAAATTCTAGAGAGAAAAATTAAAAATGGAAGTGAAGGTGAAAGTTAAGTAAGAATTGAATAAATAGGTTATAAAAAGGGTAAAATGGTAAAGTTATTACTTAAAATTTGCGTCCTCCCCTTTTTGTTCATTGTCGCAGGCTGCGGCGTATCACCGAAGGAGTTTCTAAGTCATAGGCCACGATCGTGTCCTGAAGGGTCACGGTCGTGGCCAGTGTCTATAACTTGATTCCAAGATCTTCTTCTTCCA
Organism: Erythroxylum alaternifolium; assembly: GCA_027478495.1. Classification (NCBI taxonomy): domain Eukaryota; kingdom Viridiplantae; phylum Streptophyta; class Magnoliopsida; order Malpighiales; family Erythroxylaceae; genus Erythroxylum; species Erythroxylum alaternifolium. The sequence goes on along the minus strand of JANIIA010000010.1, from coordinate 12,701,365 downwards.
ATCCTTTCCTTCTCTCTTTCAATAATTCTTCTTCACTTCTCTTAATACGCTTGTGTACTCTTCCCCATGACTCTGAAATCCTATTCCTCTTTTTTCTTTTACTCATTCAATCCAAAATAAACCTAACTATGAGTTTCAACTAATCTAACTAAATTTAACATGAACTAATTTTTTCATAGGTTGCCTCCTATGTAGCACTTCTTTTAATGTCGGTAGCTCGACGCTCCTTTTAAGCTTACAATGGTTAGAATGATTGAGGTAGCATCGTTATTAATCTCAAAATCTAAATGTTTGCTACCATATTGCAACTACCATCTTTCTTGGAATTTTCTTTACCTTGCCTTCTCCTTTGCGAGCTCTTCTTTCAGAAGAATTTTGCAAGATTCTCAATGTCTTTCCATTCTCCTCGAGGTTTGAGTTTGTTGCGAACCACTGGAGTTGAAGGAGCCCTATACTCTCTAATAGTGACTTTGAAGGTTAGTTGCTCCTTCCCTACTCGTAGAGTTAGCTCGCCCCTATCTACATCGATAATTGAGCGCGCAGTGGCTAAGAACGGTCATCCAAGAATCATTGGAGTATCCTCATCTTCACTGATATCCAAAATATAGAAATATGTGGGAAAGATAAAATTACCGACCTTAACCGGAACATCATATATAATCCCTATCGGTCTCAGTGAAGTTCTATCGGCTGTCTTAACCAAAAACTTTTTGAGCACTAGCTCTTATAACCCCAACTTAAGACTAAAAGTGTAGGGCATCGCATTTATACTTGCACCTAAGTCTGTGAATGCCTTATCCATGATAATCTTGTTGATACTGCGGAGGATGAAAAAGTCCCCTGGATCATCCTTTTTTATTATGTTGGGCACGATTTCTAGCATTTGTTCCTCCCCTCTCTCTATGATAGATTCTTGTAATTTTAAATTGGCATGTATCTGTTTTGTCACCTCCTCGATTTTGTTTGGTTCGATTTCTTGTAACGTTTCTTCTTCCTCCTTTCTATCATATAATCCCCTTTTAGCAAAGAATTGGTACGGAAATATCCGTCGAGTTAATTGCACCGATTTGTTAACAATCTTACTTAGAAGGTCATCTTTAATTACTTAACTTTCTTTTATGTCCACTTTTTCCAGCTTCTTGCCTTGATTCTAACTTCTAACTATGATATGCTCCTTTAGGTTCAATTCGGTGTTGCTTAGAAGAGTTCCAGCATTCTGAGTCAACATTGCTTCCGTATACTGCCCCACTTTGGACTTCTAATTTATGGATAGATAAAGAGTGATTCTTTGTGACTTGCTCGAATTTACTCTCGAGCCTCCTGTGTGCTTCTTCCATTCCTCCTATACTATCCAAAATTTTGTCCAACTTTGAATCCATTGAGCTTGTTTTGTCTTATTGGAAGCTTGATTGTCTTTGGGGTCTAAACTACCCTCTGTTGTTATTATTGGACTAGGAGAAGTTTGGGTGATTATTCCACTAGGGTTATAGGTGTTGGAATAGGGATTGTCACTCCCTCTGTGTCCAAATTGTGTCCCCATGTAATTTACTTACTCCGGGTTATCCTCTCATCAGATAGCAGTCCACCGTATCATAATCCATTTGGTCGCATAACTCACATTCCAATTGTGTAGCCTTTACTGGAGCTGAAGATAATGCCTTCATATTACCGAGTTATCGTGTCAAATTATTGATCTTAGCTTGTATTTATGCCATTTGGTCGACAGCAACAATTCCCTTCTGTTCCATAAAATTAGTAGGTTGCCTATTACGTTTACTAGCCCATAAATAGCTCTTGCTAGCCATCTCCTATATTAGTTCTTTTGCTTTATTGACCGTCTTTCTCATTAACGATCCTCCCGATGCTGCATCAATGGTGCCTCGAGTATGTGGATTCACTATATTGTAAAATGTCTGCAACAGAAACTCTTTAGGTAGATTGTGATGTGGGAATCTCCTTATAACGCTCCCATGCTTCACAGAAAGACTCCCCGTCACCTTGTTGGAAGTTTGTGATCTCTTAATAATTTTGGTGGTCTTCGTTAATGGGAAGTATTTATCTAAGAAGGCTCGCACTAGCTATTCCCATGTGGTAATGTTGGTGGGACTTAGTAAATGATACCAAGCCTTTGCTCTATCCCTAAGTGTAAAAGGAAACATCCTAATCCTTACTGTGTCTTCCAACATCTGGTGATATTGAAAGGTATCACAAATCTTGAGAAAACTCACTATATGCGTGGTCAGATCTTCATTTGCAAGTCCGTAGAATTGGACATTCTACTGACGCATATTGAGGAGGACTAGCTTGATTTCAAAGGAGACCGCTTGAATAGGCGGTCTAGCCACTACTTGGTTCGCAGGATTGAATCCCAACCTCATAAAATCCACGAGGGTCCTCTGTTGTTGCCTGCTAGGGTTAACTTCTTGATTCATGTTTCTTTGGAATTCTTCGGCCATTTTTATTTTTTTAGTTTCTTCTTCTTCTTCTCGCTGAGCTTTCCTAAGGATT
>JANIIA010000010.1:12672726-12698402 GCA_027478495.1 Erythroxylum alaternifolium | reverse complement strand
CTACAAGGATTTATGAAAACTTAAGAATGAGAAAGATAATCTTCTTGAGCTTATGTGATGAGTTGAAGAGTTTAGGAAGCTTAAAGACAACAAGTCATTTTAACTGTGGAGGAACAAATAGCAGTTTTCTTGATGACTATAGGACATAGTGAGACAATTAAAGTCAATACAGAACGCTTTCAACATTCGACCTGGACAATTTCGAAGTACTTTCGTAAAGTCTTATATGCAGTTAATCGTCTTGTAAAAAGATTCATTACTTCACCATGTTTTACTAATACACCTCCTAAGATTCAACATAATTCAAAATTCTTTTCATATTTTTAGGTACATTCATTTATTTCATTACTATTTTAATTATGTTCTTATGATTAATAATTATTTTTGTTTTTAGGATTGTGTAGGAGCAATAGGTGGTACACATATTAATGCACATGTTTCGACTAATGAATAAATACCATACAAGGGCAAAAGAATTAATCCAACTCAAAATATTATATGTTGTTGCTCATTTGACATGCGTTTTACATATGTAATGGCTGGATGGGAAGGTACTGTAAATGACTCTCGAGTTCATTTAGAAACAGTGACAAATCCAGCAAATCAATTTCCTATGCCTCCACAAGGTAATATATTATTTTAAATAAACATACTAATTATGATCTATTTTTAATATTTTTTGTTAATATTATGTTCTTTATATGTTAGGCAAGTACTATTTGGTTGATTCAGGCTACACTAATATGCCTGGATTTCTTTCACCATATCGAGGTGAAATATATCATTTGTGATATTATAGAGGCAGAGAAAGACCTCAAGATTCACATGAATTGTTTAACTACAGGCATTCTTCATTAAGAAATGTTATTGAAAGATGTTTTGGCGTTCTAAAAGCAAGATTTCTTATACTTAAAAACATGTCGAGTTATGATATAAAGAAACAAAAATATATCGTTACTGCTTGATATGTTATACACAACTATATTAGAATGTATGGATAAACCAATGAATTATTTGAAAGTTATGCTGCAAATGAAGAACAAATTAGGAAAAATGAAAATAAAAACGCAAGTTCTTAAGTGGAGTATAATAACACTCTAGCACAACATCGAGGTATGTCTTGAAAGCGAGATAAAATTGGTAGACAAATATAAAGTGATTATATTATTTTTAATTGATTTATGTCTCTTTTTGTAAATGATAGTACTGTTATGTTTTTAAGAATTATAGTATGATGGACATATTTTATTGATTAGAATGACTTATTATAATTTCTAATTTATGTAATTTTATTATATACAATTAATGTGTAGTTTTTTAATAATATTTGATTTGTATATATTTTAATTTTAGCTATAATGATAATTAATTAATTTAAAATAAAATGTATTATATTATAATTATTACACATAAGAGTATAATTACAAAAAATAGAAATAGGATGATAAAATCAAACATGCTTTTATTTTTAGTTTTTATTATAAATTTCAACTAAACAGATTTTTATTTTTAATTTTTATATTACAAATATCAATCAAATAAGTTTTTATTTTTTAAAGAAAAACAGAAACTAAAAGTAGAAAACAGAAATAAAAAACAACAACAGAAAAACAATAGTAAAAGCAAATGACTTGAAAAAAAAAGGAAAACATAAAAACGCGACGTGGTATGAAGGTCAATAAGAGGCAGTGTATGATAAACTAATGAAATGATTGTCCAGGAAGAGTTAGTGTGGTTGGTTAAGGTTTGACCGTGTCCAGATTACAGACTTTGCCTATTTAGTATTTGCCCATAATTGGGTGACTGCTAGTGCAAATGGCTCTCTACTTTCTCAAGCTTCCTGTTCTCTTACGCTCCCCCACAACCTCGTTTTCCTTGTCAAAACCTCTCGCGCCTAATCCTTCAGGTTACTCTCTCTCTCTTTCTCTCTCTCTCTCTCTCGTTGAGTGATTTTCACAAACATCTTGTGGTTGCCTTTGTGATAATGCGATTTATTTCTGTCAGACGTTTTTTGGAAGTTTTGTGGAAACACGAAAATGCAAGCTCCATTTCTTCAATAATTTGTGCTAGTCTATTGTGGTCTAATCATTTGATCCCGTCGACTTTTCAGTTAGATGGGTCAGTCCAGAAATGCGTTCTATGTTCAGAAGATTTGCTGCTAAAAAAGCAGCAAGCATTCAAATACCCAAGAAGTAAGCCGTTTTTTGATGCTGTCTTGTTCTCGTTTTTCTACATTTTATTGCTTATTTAACATTGCCAGATTGCTGGAGCTCAAATTTTCAGAACATTTGGTTCCAACACCTGGTGAATTCCAAAATGGTCTCACGATCTCCTTTTAGCTGGACAATTGTTACTGTCCCTCGCATGCTTACGCACATGCGAGCCATATTACTAGATTATTGTGGTTATGGTGATAAAAGATGTCATCTGTTGATGAGATTTAGCTTGGTCCGTTGAACTTTGTGAATTTTGAAATGAGAGTTTATCAGGTCAATCTTCTTGGTGTTTCCTGTAGTGACCATGCCTGTGTTTCTTATCCAGTTGACACCTTAACTGTTCTTTGTTCTAATGACCTGATTGTCTTGTTTTTTTCTTTTGTCTCTGGCACCAAATTTAGATCACGTTATTCTAACTTAGTGGCTGATGTACACTACCTCATGTAGACAAATATAATGAAGTCAAAAGACATTTCTTGCGATCATTGTGCCAAAAAATAAAAAACTTGACGAAAGCCCAGTGGTGTGTCTATGCATTGATGTTTCATATTGAATCATGTTTCAAACATTTACAGAAAAAGGAGGCTGGATGAAGTATGTGTTGAAAGGTTTCAGCAGTACAGTAGGTCACTCATCCAGTCATGGATTTTGCAAGGTAATTTTGTTCTTAAATTGGGTAATAAAATTCGCTGTTCTACTTCGTCTCTGATGTGAAGTAAAAACATCCAAGAGAGTTTAGGCTTAGACTTCCTGCTAATTTACCACTATCAACCATTACAATATTGGTTACCTAGACCGGTATATTTTTGGATTTAAGTTTGGGTAAAAGATAGAAGTCTCTTCTTGGTTTTATTCATTCTAAAAGACATTCTTATGGTTTAAAATTACTTAGAAAAACACTTTGTAGTATTAGAAATATTTTTTCACATGTATAACATTCAATCACATGAAAGTTTATGTTAAAATACTTGATAGGAACCCGATAAAAGGTCCTTTTTAGTATTTCTAATACCACAAGATCTTCTAGATAACTTAGAACAATAGAGAGTATTTTAAAGAATAACCGTACCATAAAGAAGGTCCCTATTTTTAACCCTTTAATTTTTCTCAGACTATAAAGGATTCCTGTGTCTCAAATTTTGCTCATTTAATTGTCTGAGAGGGAATAGTATTAAGCAATTTGTCTATTATGTAAGATTTTCACATTAGCATAAATGTCTTATAAACTCAGTACTACTCAGTTTTCTTGCAGCTAAGTACCTCTGGGAGTTGACTTCTGTTGTTTCATATTTTTGTATAGGGAAAGTGCTTGTGAATGGGAAGACGGTGAACAAAGCTGGGACACCTGTCTCTGACAAAGCTACTGTAGAGATAACAGCTGAAGTTCCAAAATATGTATGTAGGTGATTACTGACCCCAGAAGACCTTTTCATCCACTTTCAGTGCATGAATATTAGTTTGCATCAGCATTTAGTGATTTACAATTCCGTTTGATCTTTTCCTGATCCAGAGCAGGATTTAAGTTAGAAGCTGCAATTGAACAGCTTAGTGTTGATGTGGTAGGCAGAGTAGCCCTGGATTCGGGATTGTCAACTGGAGGATTTACTGACTGCTTGCTTCAGTATGGGGCATCATATGTTTATGGTGTAGATGTAGGTTATGGACAGGTACTCTCAACCTAGTTTCTAAAAGTGCAAGTTTATACCTGCTGCAGTGTGTAATATCTGATTGTTCTTATGACTGAGAGTGTAAGATGTAAACAGTCTCTTCTACAAATGACTTACATCAGGTGGCAGACAAAATTCGCCGTGATAATCGTGTTTCGGTAATAGAGAGAACAAACCTAAGATACCTCTCTGGGCTTCCCCAAAAAGTCGATGTAGTAACTTTGGATCTCTCATTCATCTCCATCCTCCTGGTACGCCTTCAGATAAATGCAATATTACGTCACTTTACAAATTACTGGCAGAGTTTGTTACCATCGTGGTAGATTTAATTCTGCTTGAACTAATGTTCATTTACTTGTCCAATTTAGGTCATGCCAGCTGTAGTTAATGTTATGAAGGAAGATGCATCTTTGATAACCCTTGTTAAACCTCAATTTGAAGCTCGAAGATCTCAAGTAAAGATTTTTCTTGTCCTTTTAATTGTAATCATAAGCCAGTGAAGTTCAATGGAGGTTAAAGACTCCGGATGTTACTTACTTACATTACTTCTAAGTATGGCAGTCAAGTTCTGCTACTTTTCTGGTAAAGCACACGTATAAATCATATTTGGCCATAGACAACCCCTAGACAGGGAACCGAGAGTCCAGCAAGAGATACCTACACAATTTTAACCTCTTTTGATGTGCTAAAACATAGTCATAATCTTCTGTGCAGGTGGGAGGTGGTGGAATTGTAAGAGATCCTGAAGTCCATCAAGAGGTATGCTTTTTCTCGCTCCTTGCTAGTAGCTTTTCCTCACCAAATACCTACATGCTTTAACTTGATTTGGATGATCCCCTTCCCACACGATATTTTTACATGCTCTTGGAGATGATCATTACACATAAATCATTATACGGAGAGAAATTCATACTGATTTTGGACCTAATTCATCCATCTAAATGGAGGTGTTATGCATATGGTCGCAATTAGGTTCTCGAGAAGATTATTAATGGAGTTGAGAGCTTTGGGTTTCACAACAATGGCTGGATCGAGTCTCCTTTAAAGGGCGCTGAAGGTAACACAGAATTTCTGGTTTACTTCAGTCGAATATCCCAGCAACAAGACGAAAGAGTACTTAATTGAAGTGGAAGAACACTCTGCATTGTTATGTCTAAATGTAACGCCCGTAAGGAACGCATCAGATGACTTATTCTGTGTTATATAAAGGATACGATCCAAGTAGCTTGGCACCTTGAGGACAAAACCCAGAGCATTGAAATAATGAAGATCAGGGGGCCCTGCTATCTCATTTTTTGCAATATACTTATCATGTACGGCTATTAATATATATTCATAGCAAGTTTTCTCCATCAATTATCATGTATGCTTTTCACCATTTTAATAGGCGTTCTAAGACCAACAACCTGCCCAACGACAGAGAACCATGAGACGAGGTATTGATCAATGGCAAGTCCATTTTTGGCCATAACAGCATCAGAAAGGAAAAGTAATTTCATCCACTCGCTGGTGCCACAGGGATGTAGCTTGTACCATGGTCTGTTCATGTATGGATGCTCCTGAAATTTTCAAGATGTATGTCAGTTTAGACAAGTTATGGGGATAAATCTAACAACATACATGGCTTTGACAGAAATAAAAGCTCACCATGTATCAATAACTATTTACTAGACCAGAAACTGCAAATTATACGTCATATTAGCATCTTCATCGATTGAAGGACGCATATTAAACATTATAAGCTAAAGTTTGCTTAGTCCATAAAATATTTGCTTAGTATAACTGATAAACAAGATCACAGGCTGAATACTTGTCAATGGACAATAACACGATTAAATTCCCCAAAAAAGGTTTGGGAATCATAAAAATGTGATTGAAAATGAATTAGTAATATATTGATCTATCCAAACTACAATCAATATATCAATTTCAATAGCCTCCAGCCACCAAACAATCAACAATTTAAGAATGCCAAAAACATATCCATTCTCAAAACATAAGAGAAGCTGAAATAAATATTACCTCTAGAGTGATGAAAGACCACTTTGATTCCAACAAAACCTTTGCAGAGCAGGAAGGAAGGTCCTTTTCAATTTCATTCAACGTCAAAGGCCTACCATCTGTATGTTAAAAAAAATCGTTAATTTTGAAAATTAACCAACAAAATATACCGTTCAATTGGAAAAGCCCAACACTTGTATATGGTATATATAAGAACTCATTTTTGAGTGAGGTAACCTTGACTGCATATTCAACCTAACAATTCTAACATGTTCAAGAATACTTAAAAAGAACAATATCGTAAATCATACCACAGCAATATCCACGAAAATATAAGGCTGGGACCCTGTATGAAGCACTATAAACTATATGAAAATCATAGTAATGAACTCCATCGTAGCTTTTATTGCTGTGGACCTTGCCAAGAAGATCAGAAAGAGGATAAACATAGTAAGGAAAACAGAACAAAAACAGTGGCAACCAAATAAGTACATGAAATTCCACAAGTAAGAAATCGACCTGTCTTTAAGGTTCAAAGAGTTTCACGTCAGGTAATTGTAACACAAAAAAGAAAAGAATTAGAAAAACAAAGAGCACAAAACGGTAAAACAAAGATGAAACATCTACCAAGGTGGCATCATCATCATCTATTGTCTCCTCCTCATTCACTTCTTTTTGGATGAGATTTGCATCGAAGAGACTTTCCTATACAGAACAAGTGATAACGAGCAAATATATTGAAAATCAAACTTAGTTTCAGAACAATAACAAAATCTAAATTCAAATATATGGAACCTGATGTGACGAGGGAAGGAGACAGAAGTTGTCCAATGAGAGGTAACCCTCCATCTGGGAAAGAACAGAGCTTTGGGGAGGGTGAACCCAAATCCAAGAAGGAGAAGAAGAGTTGAGGCGTTCCCATTTGTGGACAAAAGTAGGAGCTGCTGCCACTGCAAATTCCTTGTAAGACAGTGTTCCATCCCACGAGAATAAATCCATCTCTTTGATTGTTTTCAGAATAAGCTCAACAATTACCTCCTTTCGTTTCCCTAATTTAATTCGAATACTAAACAAATTACAAACTTCATATTCTTTAAATCAACAAAGATTAGAAGAAACTTGTAGAAGAGAGGGGTCAAAGCATAAACATCCTCTACTGATAGTTCATTTCACTGGTTTTCTTTGCCAGAATTTGGCAAAAATTCCAATTAATATTTGTGTTAGGTGCTACTCTAAAGTTTTCTATTTAAATTATTTTTTCAATTAAACAGTTTAAACTTTATATAAATATTTATTAACATATGCACAGGAAGTATGCAAAGGGTAAATGCATAAATAAGGAGATCAGATCAACAGTCATTAGCTGGGTATTCTAGTAGAGGTACATCCTGCATTCAAAGCATGGTTCAGGTTACAAAAGTGAGGGCAATTCTACACAATAGATTTGAAGAAAGTAGCCTCGTTTACTTTTCTAATTTTGGTTTCTAAAGGGGCAACAAAAGTTGGAAATAAGGAGTTGATCAGGTGGTGCTGTACGTCTATTTGTTTAGAGAGATTGTTAGTCCCCTTACATTCCAATTCAAGAGATTCATACGTAGTGGGTTTTAGAGCCTACCTTAAGAATACCTTTACTCTTGGTGTTTTTTCTTTTCTTTTCCTCTCAATGTGAGTTCCCTTACAGCTGAATGTATCATCACTAGTATCAGAATCTTGATAATTAAGAGAAGTGTCATCTATATCAGTAGAAAACACAAGGTTTTGGTCAGGACTAAGGTTAGTGTCCAAATGACGTGGTTCATTTGTTAGGCAATTGAGAGAAGGCTTAACAAATAGTAGAAGTGTAGAACAGACAGTTGCCCAAATTTAGAAGAAAATCTGAAAATTATGTTTCAACTAGTATAAGAATATTTCAACTATAGGTTTCACCACTTTCAAGAAATATTTTGTTATGAAATTATGTTTAAGTTACAATGCTTGTTAATTACAATAATACACATGAAATTAATTATACTTCAATAAGTGACATACTAATACTGGAAATTTCACTAGTACCATTATTTTTTAATATTTCTATTGTTAATGCAAATAATTTTTGTACCATGTCAATAAAGATATAATTAAAATTCTCAGTCATATATGATAAAAGTTAATATTTTTATTTACATTTATTTTTGATCAACGTATAAGATATTAAAAGACATTAATATTCTTTAACATTCCTCAATGAGTATAACTTCACAATCATAAAGAATATTAAAATTATATTCACTAATTTTAGTTATTATCCAAATCAGTTTGAACCCAGTTGTTTATCTTTTATATACATTCTTTTCAAGATCAAAAAAGATCAAAATTAATATTAATCATAATAAATTATTTTTATGTACAAAGTCCTTCTTTGTTTTATATGATAGTTTAGTTTTAAAAAAACTATTTTTTTATAAAATCTATTCATTGAATATTTTATTATATATGAGCATTTCTTCCATTCATTATAACAATATGTGAAATCTTATCATAAATCATTTGTATTCATATTGGTGTGTCCTTTTAGCTAGATTAAGGATTAATGATTTTTACTTCATGATTATGATTTTTATACTCTCTTTTTCATATTTTACATCTATGTTTTAAATTATCGAAAAAATTTTACTTTGAATGTTAGGACTTTCCTTTCATAACTCTCTTTTATTAAAACATTTTTCAAAGAAATAATCTTTTTAAGTTATTAATATATTCAAATTCGAACCATTATGAAAGATATCTCTGTATTAATTTAACTATTTTTCCTCCATAAAGTCCTTAAACTAATAACTTTTCATATATTCAAAGATTTTAAATTCTTAATTAATTAATAAAAGCAACCAATATCTACCACTTAAGTTTAGAATATCTATAGTTTGCTTTTCAGATTATTTGAGGCTTTCAACTCTCTTTATTCTTTTTGAGTTTTAAGAAAAAGTACCAAGGCCACCAAAAATAGCCACAAAATAGAAACGCAACCAATTAGTCAGCAAAATTAACTAGAAAACTGAAAAGAATAATAATTAATGACTTAATAAATAGGTGGTAATATTGTATATCAAAGATGCAAATAGCAAACAGAAACAAAATCATAAACAAAAAGGGTGATCCCAAGTGTGAGAAAAAGTATTAAAACATTGACATAATAACACAAGATAGATCTGGATCATGAACAGATTAACTGTCAAAAACAGAATCGCTAGAGGCATAAACTGCTTATTTATGTCAAAAGGAAAAATAAAGCAATTAAAACATGGCCAATAGATTGCAAGAGTCCAGAAATTACAAAAAAGTCATAGTAGACTCAAACCCGACACTCTCCAAAGAAACAAGCAATCATAGGCTGATACTTATCATCTCGAGAAAAATAAAAGATGTCCAGAAGTTCACCAAAGATAACATGGACATAATTGGTACTCAAATAACAAACACAACAAGGGCATGGTTACCAGTGACAAGATAAATAACCGAATCAAAGCCTAGAGCATAACTTGGAAAACACCAGAAAAACCAGTGATACAGGAAACTAGTAAATCAAACTGACAAAATATTCATGCTTATAGAGGTAACAAGCCTGAACATACTACGACATCTAGAATCTAAAGAAACCAAAAATAAAGGGTTTTAAATTTTACCCAAGGTTGTAACAGATATACGACACACAGGTGGTGCGTGTTACAGATCCTAGAGGCCCATGCTCGTCATATTGACCTGTAAATTTTATGTATTCTCCTTTGTTCTATCTATAAGCTGGACATATACAGTTACAATGGTTAGAAACAAGAATAACAAACGATCAAGGTGCGAACGAAAACAAGCGTGGCAATAAACGGGTAAGAAACGAAGGATTTGGAAAAACTTGGATTACTTGTTTTGGTCGCTCCTCTTCTGAGGAAAAGCGGGAATTAGAGGAGAAAATGATTTCTGTGAAGGTTCGAGTGAGAAACAAGGACAAAGGCTTCAGATGGGGCTAATGTATCTGTGGGGATTTTGTTTTGCAAAGGAATAAGCAAATTAACAAGATCGACGGATTCTCATATTTAAATTCAAATTCAATACTTATAAATATCTTAATTTAATAATTATTTTAAATTAACCAATATTTATGCAAATATTATATATATCGTTTGAATCTTACGAATTTTATATTTATCCTTTTATTTATTCTGACCTTGTTATTAAATTTATCTTATATATATTTTATTAAAACTTTTATAAATTGAATAAATAACTCAGTAATTTTTTATGAGTTTCTTATAAAAAAGGTTCCATAAATTTAAAAACCTTTCATGTACAGAACTGCATGACATTAACCCAATTCACGTATTGGATTTGGTCTAGCTATAATACGTTAACACAAGGGATTATCTATCTGAATCTGAAACCTTAGGCGGAGAGGTGTGCAATTTGGTGTTCTGCTGGAAAGAGGAAGGGCGAATAATTTCCACCCCTTTCTCGTGGCTACCGTACCGTTTCCATCAAGGAGATCGAAAGAGATATTAACTCTGTGATTGTAATCACCATTATCCAAGTACAGTTGTAAGATTACAAGATGGCAACCAACTAAGTTTGGTTCTGCCTTTAGGATCAAACATTACTAAAACAAAGCGCAAGTTAAACTGCTACATTACTTGAAAACAAAACAAAGTTGCAGAATTCTCTCGTGGAAATTGTATGTGAATGGTGACACTCCAACACTCCTTGCACCAAAACTCATCCACCACCCCAAGAATGCTCAAAAACTAGCATTCTTCATGTTGTCCATGCAATCTTAAGAATGCAGAACAAAATCTGCGCCTGGAAAAACTGCAAGATATATAAATACAACAAGAATAATAAGTCTGACGTAGGAAGGGCCCCATAGCAGTCGTGAGACCTCTGACAGAAAAGGATGAACTGGGTTAGATTAGAATTACAGCATCAGTTTCGTGGCTTTGATGGAGTTGGAGAAGACGGAGGTTTCAAATCTGGGTACTGCATCCAAATAGACGTCAAGTAGTTTTAAGTTGTCAGGCATGTAAACAAGTTGGTCCTAACACAATTAAACATTAAGACAATATTACCTATTGCAAAACTGATGTAAGGAAATTCCCATTACAAAAACATGGGTAATCATGGCCATCATGCACATAAGATAATAAAAAATATAGAAAAAGAGTAGATAACATACGTTAGGGTAGGGACATCTGTAGTCACTTGTCAAATGTGACTTGGAATTCATAATCTTGTTTACGGATCCATTGTCTGAAACGTGGCTTTCTCCAGCAAGCAGGGCAATAGAGGAAGCACCATGATTGACTTCAGCTAACTGAGTAGGTGCTCCATCATCTCCAAGTTTTCTAAGTTTAGACTTCTTCTTCTTCTTCTTTGGGTAGACATGGACAGAAGGAGGCAAGAGGTTTTCCTGTATTTCCTGCAATATAACAAACAGCAAACCCAACAGATATTACCAAGAATCAACAGATTTAAGTGCTAAAAAGCTATTGAATAAAATATATCACATCAAAAAATGCACCACAATCAGAATGGGACGAGATGCACGAGAACCTTCCTCTGTACGTAATAAGTAAGTTGGGTACCAGTTCAAGTAACAGTGTCTATATGCCTCAGTTATTGAAGTTCAAAGCTCAGACAGGCCAAGTGAAATATAATGATCACAATTAATAGTCTCAACAGTCCAAAAAAAATGAAAACAGAACCAAAACGGAGCTTAATAAAGTAAACCGAAATATGTGAAACCCATAGTTTACATTGGTGACAATTCAGCAGCGAACAGAGGAAAAAAGCATACCAACCACCCCTTTTTCCCTCTGACTCCACCTCTGATCGCATAAGCCTCTTTGAATCCATTTTTGACTAGCAATTCAGCTGCTTTGATTGAATTGCCATCAAAACTACCTTGCAGACAAAATGAGGAAGCAAAATCAAATTTAGACCCATTTGAAACCAGCCAATTTAGTAATTCTCAAGAGCTTGAACGCATGCTGCAATGATGCTAGAAATTAGAAGTAGCACAAAGGTGTGTTTACAAAAATATGCTATAGAAAACTATATCAACCAAACAATCTTTAAAAAAGTCATGGAAGATACAGAAGAAGCTAAAAGATGGGACATTCATGTGCAAAGATGAGAAACTGACATATTAAAACATCAATGGATGTCGTTCACCATATACATAAACGTCCAGAAGCTGGCCTGTCCAATCTAGAAAACATTATGCTAAAGGCCTACTTCACTAGAGCATCAAAATTTTATTGCGAAAGGAACAATTATTCACTCTTTATAACTAAAATCAAGAGCGTTCAATCTACAGATTGTTATTTTTGACTTTACTCTTGGACTATACTGCCTAAAGTAAATTAATCGAAAGTTATTAGCCACCCCATTATATCTACTCCAGTAAAAGATCTGAATAGCTTTGCTGAAATTACTTTGCTTGATTTTTCAACTACATTGTTAGACAGAATGATTGCAAGGTTTACATTACATCTTCCCTGTTACTTTACTACTTTCTCAAGGACTTTTAGTTCTCAGCCAAACACAAAATAGCCACCCCTCATCGAAAATAAGCCAAAATATCCCATTTCCTAAGTTCCTCATTTTAAAATCCCTGTTGTAAACTCTTAATATTACATGCTGTTTATAGAAAATTTCAAATTTAAGGTGTCAAGAAGCCAAAAGAGTGAAAGAGGGAGAAATCCAAGTAGTCAACAACTGACTCTAGCGCTTACTTGTCCAGAATACACAAGATGGTATCTGCTGGGTCCTGAAAACTATCCAATACGTTTTTTACAAACAACATTTCGTCCCCCTCCTCAGGGAACTCAACCTGAACCGCACTCTTATGGAAAATCTTCAAATTGGGGGACCCCAAAGATATCAAAGTCTTCGCCTTTCTGATATCCAAAAGCTGCGCATCTGGGTTGTCCCGGAGCTTTCGAAATGCATCAATAGCAGAGATAAACTTGTACTTGCTTAAGTACTCTTGGGTCAGAGGTATAACAAGCAGCCAAATGAAAGTACACCCAGCAACAAAAAACGGGTTTCTGTTAAAGAAGTCATCGATTGAGACTAACACTGGTTCCAAGTTTATTCTTTCGAAGAGTTGCTGGGGACGGGAGCTTACAGCTTCGGAAGCTAAGCAAGGGAGACAAGTGAAGAACTCGAGAGCAGCGAAGGAGAGCGAGGTTTTAGCAGCAACAGGGTTTCTGAGCAACGAGATAGAGCTCAGAAGAGAAGGCTTTGAAGGTGTGAAGTTGAGGGCTTTCGGGTGGTTTTGGGTGGTTAGAGCAGAGGGTAGCACCATGGAAAGAGACTCCATCAAGAAGATGCAGAGAGAGGCGTATTTCTTATCTTAAGTTTATTCTACTTTTATAAGGTTTTGAGTTCTAGGTACTTTCAAGACGTCAGGGAAAAAAAAACCCCATTTCACTTTAATTCTTTTTTTTCAGTTATTTCAATATTTTTACATCATAAAAGAGTTAAAAATTATAATATTTTAAACACCGATCATAAATTAAGCCCATAAAATAAGAAATATAAAGTTTTAAATATTCAACCGATATTAGTCTATAAAATCAACTAAAGATTAAATGAAATTAAAAAAATTTGAAATATAATTGAAAGAAATTGCTTTTATTAATCAAAAAATTTTAAGTTTAATTAAAAAATCTTAATAAAAATTAATTAATTAGTTTTATTTTATAAGAATTTATTAATTTATAAAAATTGACCGATTAATTAATAAATTAATAAGTTTTTAATAATAAGAGCTATCAAACTAATTCGAATCAGAAAGTTAAAAATCAAATCAGAAAGTTGTTATTAACATTGAAGAGGAGTTTGGGAACCTTTGGTCTTACGCTGAAATCATTAGAAAAACCAACTCACGTAGCATAGTTAAAATGGCAGTATCTCGACTAATTCTAACATCTCCACCTGTTTTTGGGAGAATATACGTATATTTAGAATCTCTTAAACATGAGTTTCCGCATGAGTGCAGGCATTATCTTGTTTGCTTTCTAATAAAGTACTTTGTTTATGTAAAGCTCCCGTACGTATCAATAGTGACCAAGATATGAAGTTCTTAGGTTACATTTTCAAAGATGTTATCAACTAAGTTACCTATTAATATATCCACACACTAATGAACAAACTAAGATAATGAATGTGACTTCATATTACTCTAATCTATTAGAAAAGTAACTTAAAAGAATTAGAAATATTGTTTATCTTTTGTTGAATTTGCATATAGTATAAGTAATCATTCTTTCGTTAGTTATAAATTACTTTATGGTTTGAATCTTTTAACCCTTTAAATTTGTTACCTTCAAATATTAATGAGTGTATTAGCTTAGACAGGAAAAGAAAATTGGAGATCGTGATGAAGTTTCATGAGTGTGTGAAAATTCATATAAAGAGTAGGAATGCCAAGGTTTGCCCAACTTATCTTAGCCCAAGTTAACCGGGCTTCTAGAATCAATAACATCTAAGGGTGCTCTGGTGGTTGGATTGAACAAGCTCCTCTCGAGTCTCTAGAGGACCCTTCTCCTCGTTGTCGCTGTGCCTGAAACTTACATAAATGTGAGAAAATTGCATATAAATTATGAAAATAACCTTTTCCCACACTTATTTCTTATGCACACTAACTTATTAAACGTGAACACAAACTAGAAAAGGGAAAATTAAACACAAAGTATAAACTTTAACGTAAATGAATAAATAAAATAAATAATTAGAAAAATAGCTAATAACCTAATTAATCACAAAATTAAAATTAAAGGAATTGCAATTAACAATTAAAACAAACCTAATTATGCAATTATGAAATTAACCCTCAGATTGAAATTAAAAACTTTGATATAAAAATTACATAAAATTAACAAAATTAAATAGTGGTTTATATGAAAATGAAAATTGAAATGAAATTAAAATATAACACAAGTTCAATTAACTATAAAATCAACTAGTTAATGCTAATTTCATGGAAAATATCACCATTTAATTATTAGTGAGCAAAATGGCATAAATTCACAACTCCAATTGAAATTTCATCCAAATTTCATGTAATTAATCAAATAGAATTAATAAATCAAATAAGTATGGATGAAATTCAACTATCAAATCACAATTAATCACAAAATTATGTAAAATTCCACAAAATCTCAAAATCCTAAATCAAGCATTTTTGAGTCCAAAATCCCCAAAAATTGTAAAACACCCATGTATTCATGCATAAATAAGTGAAATCGATAAGAATACTTACTTAGGTGTTGCTAATTTGCAAGAAAAACAAAAGAAATTGGATGGCAGATTAATAGTGAGAGAGAAAAGAGAAAGTGTGAAAATGAGGAATTAGGGAAATTTTAAAGGTTGTCGTAAACTTATAAGGTTTGCTACACCATCGTTTAGTTGACCATGGAGGTCACTACCTTGTGACTTTTCATAGACTTACATGGTCTGTTACACAGGCGTGTATCTAATTGCGGACTTCCATCTATTTCTCCATATAGGAGTTTCTTGGCCTGTAAATGAGCCATATGTTATAAGATAGTAATAAGGATATAATGTATCAAATTAAGGACTCCAATGGACTCCATTAATTTTCAATAACAAATTGTTAATAAAATAATGAATAATAAAACTCCCTTAATCTTCAATTAGCTCGAACAACTTATCTTTTAGGAAGTGGGATACTCATGGTGATTTGTTAGTAGTTTCCTCAATTGGCTCCTCCTTTGTTCTTCCTTAATCTGCTTTGTCCATTGTTCTACTTTCTCTTCCTAGAAAAAGGCTTCCTCCTCTTGTTCCTCTTCAATCATCTTTTTCCTTTTCTTTACTTCCTCTTCCTCTACTTTCTCTGTCATTTGTTTTTCCTTTTAAAGCATTAGTTACCCTCTTTAATTTTTAGAATGCAACTTCATTCACGAAATCGACCTTCGTCTCTTTTTCACTCTGAGGTGCTAATGTGCTCAAATAATATGTTGTATTATGCTCAATGTATTCAGGTAAAGAAATTTCTCTTTGAATTCATGTCTACTAGCTTCACTTTTAACAAGGTATTCCATTATTATATTTGTAAGTCGCTCTTCTTACCGCTATTGTTGTACATATTCAGTTAAAAAATAAAATTTCCATTCGTAAGCATAAGGGTTGCTCCACTCTGAATTATAAGTATTCTCATTGGGTGCACTTTGAGACCAATTTTGCATGCTTGGTTGCTCCATATATAATATGGTGTCTGACATTCATGATTGTAATGGTTATTCCCACAAATTTTGCAGCATAGCATGGATATTAGATGAGCCTCCGAAAACATGTCACCATACTTTCTTTCCAAAATTGTGATGTTGTTATAGGCAATGACATATCTTAACTCCCATGAAAATACTATCTTCTCCCTCATTCCATTATGTGTTGTGGTGATGAATCTCTAAACCTAATAATAAGCTACAAATTTAGAATCAAAGTAGAGAAGTTCAAAAGATAAATAAATGTATAATTCAAAAGGAAAATAAAAGAAAATAAAATAAATACAAAAATAATGGTTATATTAATAAAAGATAGATTTCCTACTAGTCCTTGGCACTGACGCCAAAAACTTGAATGATATGGTTTCTATGTTTATAGAAATTATCAATATTAAAAACAACCAGTGCATGGTATAGCAGTAACTAGCACAGGCAAGTACAGATTGATCCTATAAGGACTGTAAGTACTAGTAATTACCTTTTTTCTATTATCTAATCGTCCATTTAGATTGTGACTTTAATTAAAAATTAAACTAAACAACTAAACTAAGATTAAAACAATACCGAACTCAAGCCAGAGGAAAATACTTGAAAAAGTTTATATAAAAAATAGTACTTAGCTGATGAATCCCCCCAAGAGTCCTTAAATATCAAACCTTTATAATGCAAGTATATTATTGATTATTGAACCGTAAAAATTTCTATCTTATATGAATATCTTTCTCAAGACTATTAACAATTATTTATTCCATCAACTGATTAATAGAAATCTTTCTAGTTAAAACCTTAAGGATTGCATTATTGATTTATGAATTTCACTATTAGATTTGACCTTAATCTAGGAGATTTATGTTTACCTATCCATCGATTTGCATACAACTCCTTCTAATTATGGTAAATCTATTCATAAAAAAGGATTTCTCAATCTCAATCATATAAAATCAAATCATATACTAATATTTTGGATATATTAGAACAAGAATGAAACGCATAATTGAATCTCAATAAACCAATCAATAAAGTTGTATTAAATAAAAGATCAAATCATATTGTTATCATAACTTATGGTTTATAACCCCTAGGGAAAAAACAAGTTTAGCTCCTACTATAGAAAACAAAACCAAAGACAAATATGCATAAGAATAATAGAAAATAAAGAAATCATAATTTTAAATCTGCCTTTTTCTTCTAATGGATCTTCTTGCAAAACCGGATTGGATATTGTTATCTATCGAATCTTTTGACGTATCCATCATGTTTTCCTTATCCCTTGATCATAATTATCGCCTCTCTATGTGTTTTATGATTCAAAATCTCTTAAAAACTCAACTCCCTTTGCTTTGCCTTCGTTCACCTCCTTTTATAGTAAAAATTAGGACTTTTAGGTTATACACGGTCAACTTACATAGATGTGTAGGTGACTGTGTATTTCTAAAAACACCTGAATTCGCTATTTCACACGGACAAAAAGACTTACATGAGCAACATACATGGTCGTGTATATCAACATACATGGCCATGACCAGAACCAAAATTCTTCAATCTTCACACATTTATAGAGACTTACACAGTCACTATACACAATCATATAGTCCAAGTTGCTTCAGATCTTTGTTTCATGCCATGATTTTATCCGAATTCTTCTCCTTTGTTTTGAGAAGAAGGTTATCACCTATAAATGCACTTGAAGTGAATTAAGTATCAAAAATACAAATCACATTAAATATGGGTATGTAATTATAATTAAATAAGCATTTATCGTAGGATTATAGAATGGTAGTAGTATTGACGATGCAATTAGTGGATTTGGTTATAGTGAAGATTCTATTCCAACTTTAAAATCAAGCTCAAAATTTGGTGGTGGTAAGAATATGGAATTCGAGAAAAGCATATTGAGAATTTTGAATAATTAGAATTTTTTTGCCCTAAAATCACATTATAGAAGTCAAATCAAGTTAAATTAGTAAATAAACTTAAACTAATTTAAGCTGATCAAACATGTGAGTCTTGTTTTTTCATGTTGTAGGCATATAATACACAGAGAATCATATGTCTAATAAAAAATAGTAAATATATATCACATCAATGCTAATGTGATATATAACTAATTAAGAGTTATTTCTTAATAAATTTTCATTCTTTCAAATTTCATTTTAAATATTTTACAAACGTTATAATTCATTTTAAATGCTTTAAACATAAAGATATAATTTATATTTTAGTAAAAATATTAAAATTAAATTTACACCTTTTTAATATAATACTTTACAATATTAGAATATATGTTGAGATGACATCAATGACTAACTACTTATTAATTATCCAATTGAACTTCTATCTTAAACCTACATCTACATCATCATCATCACCCAGGTCGAAATCCCGCAATAAAGCGAGGTCTGGGGAGGTCCGATAGTACGCAACCTTACCCCTATATAGTAGAGAGGCTGTTTCCGATGGACCCACATGCAAATGAGACAATATATGAATGATGCAGGTTACAGAGAAAAGGTAAAACTAGCACGAAAAAAATTCTATGTAACAAAATTTAAATAAATACATAAATAAATAGGGTTAAAAGATTAAAAACATAAAAAGGCTCTACAAAAGTGACACGAAGATTTTAGCAAATAAATAGATAAATAAAAATGTGATAAAATAACTAGATACAGAATAAATAAATAAATAAGTAAGAATAAAGTAATAATAAATAAGTATAATAGAATAATATAACTTACAGAAAAGCTAACAAACTTCATTTAAGATGTGCAAGTTTAACAGACAAAAATAGTAAGAAAAAAAGTAGGATAGATATACTTGACATGCTGCAAAATTTTTGCTTATACCTGATATATTGCATAGTTTTTTTTTCACCACTTCTTGAGATATGCGTAACATCCTTGAGTAGGGCCCTGCTAATGTATTCTGTAGCATTCCAATTTTATTGGTTGTCTCCCAAAGGGGACAACCAAAAGTTGTTGAATCCTAATAACTAAAGGCTAGTTTTCTATTTTAAGCTAAAAAGTCAAGCATATAAATCAATTGATACAAAAGACATAATATATAGCCAAGTCAAGGATTAAGTGACTTGATACTCCATTTGGATTGAGCGAAACTCAAGGATCTTTAAAAACTCAACCAAAAAAAACTCAAGTGGTCGTGAACTTAAGACTTGGTTAAAAGAGTAGCTCTTTATAAATAACTTAGTGATTAGAACTGAAAGTTTGGACCAATGAAATAAGGCATATTTTTACCCTTATTATCGATCAGTTTTTCTCAACTGTTAACCATTATGAGGTAGATTGATGTAGCCATATGGGTTTTTAATAGGAATAACTAAGTTGTATATTAGTAATGGCTAATAGTTTAAGCTTTAATCATGATTATTAACTTCTTAGTATCTAACTTGTAATCCACATTCTAGAGCTTTATATTCAATATATTTTTTCCTTCAAGTAAAACTTTTGAAGCCAAAAAAAAGACCTTTTATTTTGTAAAATCAATATAATCTTTCTTATACCCTTAATTTGGTTACTTAATATTTTAGGGGCTCTTTATGCATAAGTAAGATCATATTTAATTTTAATATATAAGTATTTTATTTATCACTAGGAATTTAGGTTTTGATTTAAAAAAAGACTACTGATCTTTTAAATAAAATTTAGGTATTTTAAAAGTAAGAAAAGTTGAGTTTTTATGAAAATGGGATATTTTGATTTTTTGAAAAACTTAAAGTGTTGAAAGTTGATATTTCAAAATATTTTCAATTTGATTTATGATGGGGGTTAACTAGTCTAAGGATTTTTGATGGGCTAGTCAGACAAGTTGTTTAAAGTTATAAAATGTTTAGATTTCAACTGGCTAGACATTTGACTAGTCAGTGGGCTAATTGATAAAACATTGACTAGATAAAAGGTTACGACTAGCTAACTAATAGGCACATATTCAATCTTTTTAGTAGTTTAGCTTGATAGTAGCTCAACTGGTGGTTATCCAACTAGCCAAAGGAGGTAATAGCTAGTTTGTGTGTCTGACGATTATTTGATGTCTTGTAAATTACAAATACTTGAACTTTTAATTTGTTATACAGCCTTGTGGTTACTTTTCACCATCAGAATAGATTATAAAGTTGTTCCTTTTTTACCTGATAAATAAAGATTCATGTAAAAAGATCCTTTTCACCTAATTGAAAGAATATTTTTAGTGGGATCCTAGGTGAGTCTTAGAGAGTGGACATAAGCATTTTTTTACTAAATAACTATAAATTGTCTTATAATGTCTCTTTCTTACTGTCTCTACATTATTTGTATTTGTGTGATTACACCTTCTATTTGAATTTGATCAAATTGCATTTTTAAGTGAAAATTTTTTTTTAAATTCACTATCACTCAATTTACCTCCCATCATTTGGGTTATATTAGGGATCAATAGTTAGTCATGTTGTCAAATATCAACTATAAAGAATATAAGAATAGAAAAGAAAGATGACAAATAATCAACTATGAAATTGGTAATGGTAGTCATTTCACATTGGTTATGATGCTAATGATAATACTAAAGGTAATATGTCTACTCAATAATAAGGGAATGATGTAATATTAACTAATAGGAGGAAGAGAAAAAGATAATTGTTGAACTCTTTTATTCCACGAACAAGTTATAGAGCTTAAGTTACAATTCTTGGAGCTCAACCTGCTATATGTACTACATTGCAATCTAGTTGATTACTTCATAATGCAAAAATGGCAAGGACTAGATGATGGTATGATTTAATTATGCTCAATCTTACTAATATTAGCATATAGTAGATGTTATTACTTTAGTGGACCAAGATTTAAAGCATTTTTAATTGATGACTATATGGGTAATATTTTGAGTACTTCTATCCTTAAAATAAAAACTATTTGAATGAAAAAAAAAGACTTAGGCAATTTATGGGTGTTTATTCATATGTGATAGCTGGAAAAATAGGAGATATGATCTAATTATGAATCTTTTGGTTTATTATATTAAAGGATCAAGTGCTCGAAGTCAATTGATATATCAAGCCTTGTAAAAATGTTGATACCCCATTAGATATTTTTATAAAGTTATAAATGAAGTTTGGATTAAGAATACTATACAATTTATCACTGATAATGAAGTTGGATATAAAGCAAGTCATAGTCTCTCGTGGCACCCAAAAGGAGGGTGAATTAAATGTTCACAAAATTCAACATTATTCCTAACTAATTTGTTCAATTATCAACAATCAATATAAATATGTATGAGGAAATTGCTTAACACAAATTAATCAAATAATTTAAAAATAATTCAAAGAGGATAGGGAGGAGAGAATGCAAACTAATTTATAGTAATTTGACAAACAACCCTTGCATACGTCTACTTTAAGACTCTTATTAAAATTCTACTATAATTCTTCTTTCAAGGAGAAGAATAACCTTTTTACAATCTTCCTTAGTAAAGAGGAATTACAATCATTTTCTAAGGTAAAAAGGAACCTTAATTTCACTTGGAATACTTGCAAGTATAATGTCCAACACTTCAACAAAAGATTACAACTAAAAATATCTCAGTTATTCACTTGATATCACAATATAGCTCACTCATATAGATGTGACACAATGATACTCAAATGATTGAAAAATTCTTTGAAATGTGTGTATACAATTCTTAACTCTAAAACTAATGAGAAAATACCTATTTGTAGTGTTTTGGGACCTACTAGCTATTGGAGCCAAGAACTAGCCATTAAAATGATTATATTTAGTGCATTGATTAACTAATATGCATTGACAACACCAAATTTACTAACCGTTGGGATACTAGTCGACCAGTAAAAGATACTAGTCAACTAATATGACATATTAGTCAATGAATATATAAGCCAATGTTACAAACTCTCGGTACTTTCCAAATTAACAACTTTAATTTATATTGGTCGACCACTAACCCTTAAAAATTTGATTTTAACACCTGTAAATACTCTAACTCAATTTGATTAGTACAAATATAATTTAAACAATTCCCAAAATGTTCCCCAAAGGTTGTTTTAAAAATCAAGAGGCTTTTATATAAAAATCAAAAGCTCAAATGCTCTTGATGACTAAAAATACTCATTTATTGAAGTTAAATAACATGTTTATATATATTGAGCATTTTAGATCATCAAATAAACAAAGTGAGATTACAAATAATAATATTAAATGTAAAATGAAAGTGAGATTACAAATAATAATTTTAAATGTAAAATGAACTTGACAAGCCTTAATCTTCTTTTGTTCTTATTTTGATCTTCATTTCATCAATTGTAAACTTTAATTTCTCTTGTTCAACTTTATACAATATCTTCTTAAGTTTATGTTTTCATTTTGTTTTAATATTTGGTTTCATCAAAATAATAAATACTTTAGTAGTAATTATATTTTTATCATTAAAACATCAATTGAAACCTCCCTTAGTTTAACAATCTCTCCTTTTTTTTATAATGACAGAACACTTATGATATTAAAGAGCAACAATAATAAAATTAAGTAAATAAATAAATATTAAGATTGTGATTAGCTCTCCATTAATTTATACATAAAATGTACTTCAACATGAAGAGCATAATTCAATATCAAGAAAAGTCATAAGAGATATTCAAAATCAAAGAAATATCCATATATGAAGATAATATAAATTTACCGTATCACATAGAGTGTAAGAAACCAAAAAAAACCAACAAATCACTCCCCCTACATGTTACCACTCCCCCATTACAATATTACCAAGCTTTCTCCCCCTTTTTAGAATCATCAAAAAGAAATCTATTAACCAAAAATGCATATAAAGTGTCATGTGTTAAGCTAACTTAGTTAAAAAGATGAATTTGATAAAGATTGGTAAACTTTTTCACTCGTGAGTGCCATTAAATCTTTAAAGAGTAAAAAAAAAAGGTTAATTTTGATAGAGAAATCCCTAATTGTATCTATCTTAAGAAATCCCTAATTTAAGTATTGTGCCTAAGTCGAAAGATTCAATTAAAACACCAAGGGCAAATTTTGACAAAATTAGTAGTTGGATTTGTAACAAATAAAAGAGTAAATTGCAATATATAACAATCAACTTCATAAAGGATTGTATAAATTTGAAAGCCCAAAATTTTTAAAAAATAGAGGCATGAAAAAGTGCCCACAATACCAATATTGAACAAAATTAAATATATATCAATATAATTGAAAGGAAAACAAACTTAACTCTTTTTATAATTTAACTATAAAAGCGTCAACTTGAAAATTAATTCTTAATTAAGAAAAGTTTGAAAAATACTAAATCTGAAATTCAAGAATGACAATTTTTCAATATGATTACAATATAATGAGACATTCATGTAATAATAGATGATGTTTTTCAAGGAAAAGAGTGAATTGTTTAGGGTTTTGGAGGATATAAACATAAAATATGAGAATAGAAGAAAAGAGACAAAGGAGAGATTAAAGACAGGAGGAATGGTCGACGAAATGCCTCAACTATTCAACCAGCGTTGGTGTTTTAGAAAAAGTAAAAAGTGGAGGCATGGAGAAAAAATGGTTTAGATGTAAAACACAATCTACTGGTTGACTAATGAAGTGTATCTGTTAACCTATGTTGGATATTTGTCGATCATAAACGGAGACCAAACTCTTCGTAAACTCTTTTGGAGAGAAGGGAGTATCAAAATCAGGTTCATTAGTCTACCATTGAAGGATACTGGTCGACTGATGTGGCTATCTAGGTGACCAAATAAACAACCAAACAAAGAACAAACTCACTAGAAAGAGAGAAAACACAGTTTTTTGTTACACTGGTCGACCATACTAAGATACTGGTCGACTAGTGTATTATGAAAAGCTAAAAAACAATCTTAGAACTCAAATTTAAACATCAAAACACATAATGAGCTAGTAATATCAATAAGAAATTATCAAAAACCTTAAAGTAAACTTTAAACACACAAAGTCAATTAAGAAATAAAATGGTTCTTTATCATATAGGATTTCCATCAAACCTACCTAATTCTTTTCTATTTGAGCAAAATCTTATCCTTATTTAACGTTTTAGAAAAATCATTACCCAAACAATTTAAAAATAATTGTTAAATACCTTGTTCATAATTAAAACACAATAATCTTCCCTAAGGGTTTATACTTAAATTCACACATAAATGCAAGTTATCACATATTTCTAAATTCTGAACTAATAATTCCCCATGTTGAACATTACTTATAAGAGATTTGAATAAAGATTCTTTTTGAGTTTACAATTAATTGGATGCTTCGTATCCTTTATTTCTTTCACTTGGTTCAATAATTGTCTCTTTTGAAATGTCTTTGGTGGCTAAATTCTCTACATATTATGACAAAATTTTCAAGACTTTTTTAAAAGCAAGAAGGTTAGATTTATCAAGACAAAAAGTATAAAAACCTCAGTAATGCTCAATTTAATAGTTACTATCTCTACTAGATACTATTTGCTATTCCTTTTCTAATAGCCTTACAAACCAAGATAATCAATTTGTTAAATGAATCTAAATAAGCTTGGTTCCTTTTTGTTAGATTTTTTCTTCTTTTTAACCCACACTTTAAAGTGTTTACTTAATATTATTTTTTAAAGAAATCAAAATCTATCAATATGTCCGTACTTACAATGAAATATCATGTTATATAAGTGATGGTGATGTATATAATGAAATATCATACATCACCATCACTTATACACACACACAAACACATATATTGCATATGTACACACACACACACACACACACATACATACACACACACACACACACATATTGTATATGTATGCATAATAGGGAAACTTCCTTTAGGCATTAAAGTTTTTAAATGTTCTCGTAGGGTGGTGAAATGTCCTAAGATTATATGTGTGATGCTAATATAAATGAAAACTTGGTGTACACTTGTTTGAGGCCTAAAAGGGTGTAGGTTTACATGTTCTTATAGAAATTATGTCTATTCTTCTCTTGATAGTATTGGACTCTATGCCTAGGTTATGAGCCATATATAAAAGCACGATGCTTGTTTTTAGGATTAATCCTAATAGATTTGGATTGTGTATGCATATGCTTGGATTTCTCCATACTTATTTATCATATTAGGTAATGGTTCTTCATTATGCAAATATTTTCCTTAATAAATTTTGTTTTAGAATTGCCTTCACTTCTATGGTTATATCCTATTCCATGCCTATCATTGAAAATCTTTTAAGCTCCTAGTATGTTTTTTAATTTTTCACTCCATTCAGGAAACTCGGACAATGAGTTATTGAGTGAATATACCTCCTTTTTCAATTTTTGATTCTCACTCTTTAATGCATCTTAGTTGTGATTGTCATCAATGATCATATTTTTTAATGCTTTGATACTATGCATGTAACACCCCACTCCCGCCGGACCCGAACCCGAACCCGAACCCGAACCCGATATCGATGGTGATACCCGAATCCGTGCCCCGCGAGGGTGGCGTGTCACATCACTT
>JANIIA010000010.1:12653538-12672626 GCA_027478495.1 Erythroxylum alaternifolium | reverse complement strand
GGAGAATTAGGAGAACTGACGTTCTCGGAGGTGGTGGAAGCGGAGAGGCAGGTGGTTTCGGGGATCAAGTATTATCTTAAACCTACATCTACAATGAACCTAAATCTACAAAGACTAAAATGCTAAGATCTTTGAATAGACATTAAAAAAATAGCATAACAAATATTGAATAGGAGTACTAATGAGCTAGGTTTGACTAAATTTGAGCCCAGTCAGACAACTTTTAACTAACCTTGCGTCCAATATGAGGCTCCATCAGGCCAAATTATAGACAAGTTTCAAGAAGCTATGTAAGGATGACAAATGTGACCCAACTTAACTTCAGTCTGGATTGATCGGGCCATGGGTCAGGCTATGTCAAGATTGCTTGGCTAGCTTCAATCTATGGTTCGACGGGAAAGTACAAAATGATAAAATGATATCGTTTTTTAAATTTTTTTTAGAAAAATAAAGTCAAGTCGGGCCACAAGCCATGTAACTCCTGACCCTTTGAGCCACAAGGTAGGCAGCCTATGATGCCGTCCCTAAAGCTATGAATTCTTTGGAGGCTATTGCAACTTCTTTGCAAACTCGTGGGCTAACTGATATGTGAAGTTGAGAAAGATTTAATTTAATTAAGGTTGATTGTAGAACTGAATTAGAGTTTTATGAAAAATTTCTTGCGATCAATTTGAGAAATAACAAGTCTTGTTTCTTGTACATAATGTGAGAAATAACGATCTTCTATCTAGTATCTTCTATATAATTTGGAAATCTGTCTTTTACATAATTCATGGAAAATTCCATTGAGATGGAGTGCTTTGTTATAGATGGCTGAAATGGTAGGTTTGAGGACGTAGTAGTGTATGGTCTTACGTTACTTGTTTTGGGTTTCTGTAGCTTGACATTCAGAGGTAGCAGGCATCTGCTATCTGCTATGCACATTATGAGCAAAAAAGACATCTGTGCAAGATACATGCCTCCAGAGTTGTAGAAGAGGCTTGCTTCAACCATTGGTCTGTAATTGGATGTTTTTTTCAAAAGCAGTCAAGAAGTCTGTCATGCATGCCTTGTAAGTCTCCATTCCATCAACCTTCTCAGCAAGCTCCAATCCAACACTCATCCACTTCTTAGCTGTGTCAACCTTCCCCAACTTCATAGGCAATGCTGCCCTGTTCCATGCGGTCATTGCAAGCCATTTGCCTTCATCAGTTGGATATTCACCTACCTTTAAACCAACCATGATCCGGTATGCTTGCTTGTAGATGTTATGAACAGAATCGTCATCTGAATCCCCTTTGTGAATGGTTGAAACTGCAATAAGCCTTCTCAGAATAAGCGCAATCTCTTTATAGTTTGGTGAAGGGGAAGAAAGAAGGGCTGAGAGGGACTCGTTCAGAGCAAAGACAGCTACTTCATGGTTGGTCCTTGGACCCTGCGAAGCACAAAGTCCAATTTGCAGAAGATATTTAGGATTGCTCGCATTTGAGCTGACAAATTTCTTGACAAGGAGAAGTTGAAGGGGCCCTGAATTGTCAATTCTTCCATGAATTTCCAAGGCATTAAATGTGTACATGAAAAAGAGCTCAGGCTCAATTCCGGTGATCTGGTCATCAAGAAGTCTTTTATCCATCGAGATTGAGGTTAATATCTGCATTCATGCAACAAAACTTTCAAATAGAGATGAAGAGCCGCTGAAAAGGGGCATAATGAACACAAATCATTTCATTATAGAAACAAAGAAAGAATTTAGTTAATAAGACATACCTTCCGAGCCGTATCCAGGAGTACAACTGCTTGTTTGACCTCATCGTTCACCAGTGCAATCTGTTTTTGATTCTCCGAAGCTATCATTGCAGAAACAGTCAATACCAGGGATTTGAAAACAGTAACACTTATTTCGCCATCAAGAAGACCATCATAAAAGTCTGGTACCAATCTCAAAAAGTCAGCACATAATTCATATTTCTTCTCCTTCCCACACCGAGTCCCAAAATTCCAAGAAGTTACTGCAAACCAGTTTTGTTCTCGTCTTCCAGTCTCATCTTTTCCAAAAAAGCATCGAGTCCCAAGCTCTGATACCCGAGCATGTGCCCGTTTCATAAATTTGAGAACTTCTGGTTCATTACCTGCACCTTGAGAGAGAATTGTCACTAATGTGCGTAAAACTACAACTTCTGTTGTTGGCATGGGCTTTCCTGAGGTGTAGAAATTCAGTAGATTGGACAACGAGGCAACTGCAACGGGAAAAGCATGGCAAGCAACAGCTTCATGGGCTGAGAGGGAAAGAAAGTCTGGAGTAAAATCAAGGCACAGTTTCATTGCTTCTATCTGATTGATAGCACCAACATGGTCCTTTCTTTCCAGATTAATTTTAAACTGCATAAACCAGAATTGTAATTTGTAATCACTCAGAAACAAACCGAAGTTCAGTTAATCCAATTGAAATAAATTACAGATGTACAAACATTCATTGACACATTTTCCCGGGATCAGTATATTAACAGCATCAGACTGTCCACACGCCACTATGAAAAAGACAGAAAAAGAGAGAACCTTGAGGAAAGAGGATGCTACATTAGGCTCGAGCTGAAAAAACATATACTAGAGCATTAGAAGGTTGATTCAACTTCGCATATTTATAAGGTAATTAATTCTCAGAGCAATGCTATCGACTGAAGCAGTGGGATTTAGTTGGGATACCTTTTCAGCCTCGTTGATGTATTCTTGAGCTCGATCAAGTAAAGAAAGGCCAAGGTAGCATAGACACAAAACTCTAAACCCCTTAGCCCTGAGAGCTCTGTTACCTATGCTAGATGGAACATAAAGCAGTGATTTCTCAAACATCTCTGCACTCGTTTCATAATCTTTTGATCTGAAACGACCTGAACCGCTGTAGAAAAAAGCAGAAGATGGTAAAAGATCTGAAATGACGAGGCATTTGTACCCTTGTCAAGTAGTATTTCGTCTGTTAACATATTTCCCTCATTGAACTACAAACTAAACATATGGAGCTCATTTGAGGTTGACCAGTGACCTAGATCATCATGTTAGAGCACAGACATGCGTCATTCTCTTCACAAAATTCAATGCACTTAACAAAAGTTGCTGGACTCCATTCAGATAGAGGAATGATAGTGTTTCAAGTAGCAAACTCAAACTGGCAATCCTAAAAATTTAAGGGCATGTAGAACCTATGCCCTTGACTAAAATGACACCTCTATCTGCTTCGAGCAATATCATGCTTAAAGATTAGAATAAATTATATTTTAAAAGTAAAACTTTACTCAACCAATTTTGTAATAAAAATATTTAAAAATTTTAAATTAAATGTTAATTTTTTAATTTCAACCATTATTTTATTAAAAATTAAATGTCATATAAATTAAATTCATTTATGGTAAAATATTTAACAAATTAAAATTTCAAAAATATAAAATTAATACTTTATTTTTTATTTTTGATAAACTTTAACAATTAAAAATAGACTAATTTATACGATATTTTAAGTTAGTAAAACTAACGATAAAATTAAAAGAAATCGCTGTTAAAATATATTTTTAATAAATTAAAATTTTTATATGCTTAATTAGTATTATAAAATTAAATATAATTTTATATTTAAAATATAATTTATCCTGAAAAGTATTCCAAACCGCCAGACTCGGCATATAAGAAATAGAGGTTACCAATTCCAAAGAATAGCATGCATCGCCATCCTCTCTTTGGCAGCAGCATCACCAGCAAAAAGTGCCACGACCCTCTCATCAGATACCAAATCCGCGACCACTTTAGCCCTGACCTCGGATCCTTGAACACAACCTGCAGCATCAGCATCACCAACAACTCTATGGACCACCCTAACTGCAGAGCCCGCACTCACATGGCACCTTCCAAGAAGCCCCAAAAACACTCCCTTAGCAGTCTCGGCCCCTGCTGTACCCGCTGCCTCAAAGTATGCCTCCACCGCCGATACCCATACTCTCTCCGGAATCCCTTTGTTCAAAACCATACTTCTCAGCTCATTCTCCGCTTCTCCGTATCTACCTAATCCCAACCACGCCTTCATCGCCAAAACTGGCAGACTAGCGTGTTGCTCTCCATCATTCCCCTGTCTCAAAACCCTCACGCATTTAATCACATTCTCGTATTCCCCCTTTTGCAAATGAACGGCCGAGATGAATCGGAGAGTCTTCGACCTGAGTTCCTTGAGCTCCATTGTTTGATCCCTTGTTCTCGCTGCACTCAATCCTTTCTCGTACAATTCTAGAGCCTCGTTCATGAGTGTTAATCCTTCGTTGTTATCATTCTTCGATAACGCGTTCTTGCCAAACGCTAGGTATTGACTGGCTAGAAGTTTCAAGTGGTCCGATGAACCGAAAAGCAGAGATTTGGTTCTGTTTAGTAGCGTCAAAGCGAGACTCCGATCCGACACTTCCCATGCAGTGCGAGATCTCGCGAGATTCAGGTCCATTAATAGTTTTCTCTCTCCCGCATCAGAGATCTTGGAGGCATCGAGCTTCGAGACGGCGTCAGTGGCTCTCTCGAAGCAAGTGGAAGCGAGTTCGAAGTTTCGAAGATCGTTCCAAATCAGGCCGGTCTTGTAGTAAAATGAAGCGGATTTGATGACAGGAGAAGGAACGCCGGTAACGTCCACTGCGAGGGAGAGCATGTCAGCGGCGATGTGTCGTAGCATGGCGACGGACGCCAGGAAGGAGGAGGAGGAGTGGGGGGAGGGGCAGATGGAGACGGCATTGGAGATGTCGACACAAGCGTTCCAGAGGCGGTAGCTGAGCTTCCAGATGTGAAGCTTAAGAGAATTTGGGAAGGGGGAGAGTTGGACGAGCTGACTGAGAGTTTGGCGGAGATCGGAGGAGATGTTTTCGGGCAAGGAAAGAGTGGGAGTAAGGGGTTCGATTTGTTTGATAAGAGAGTCGATTTGTGCGAGGAGGTGACCGTGGTGGTTGGATCGGGAATCCGGCGAGGAGATCTCAGCTATCCTCATTTTTTGGCGGGTAAATAATGGTTACGGGAGATTTGAAAGTTTGACTTGGAGAGAGAAAGTAGCTGTAGTAGTTTTCACTTCTATTAGTTGGCAATTCAAACTTGAAAGTCGTAAGTGAGCTACAACCGTTTCAGTTTTATCTTCTCTGCAGAAATATGTTGTACAATATTAATCCTAATGCTAATAATGGAATTGCATGAATCCACCGGTCCACTTGGATCCCAATTTTTGCATGCAAGTGATCTTTCCAAATCCTAAGCATAAAATTTTTTTAAAAAGAAGTACAAATATTAGAGGATCAAAATATCTCTTGTACAGTAGTAATAGATTAAAGATTAACATAACACTTTTTTTTGTTTTTTGGGGTTCATGGTTCTCGGGATTTAGAAACTAAGTTCATTCATACACATCATCAACCAACCAACCAACTGCAGGGTTAACGCTAACAGTTAAAAGAGGATCAAAGTCACCTTGTTGACATTTCAACTAACTAGTGAAGATATGGGGTTTGGTACTGGTAGCCATTTCCAAAGTAGTTGCCGTGACCGTGAGTGGGAGGGAAGCTGTAGAGCTGGGGGACATGACTTTCAGTGGGAGCGGGATAAACATACGGTCTATCATACACGTACTGCAGCTGCGGGTACCTATCAGCAACTCCAGGGTAAAACGTCTTGTCAGCAGCCGCGTTGGTGACACGAGGACCACATCCTAATCCTACACCCGCACGTGGTCTCTTAGGCTGAGGCCTCGCAGCTTCAGTTGCCCTTTTCTTATCAGCCTTCGCCTTTTCCAGCAGAAGCAGACGCTTCTGGAGAGGGTCAACTGGATATTGCTCCTCAAGTTTATGCTCTTCAATACACTTGATCACAGCCTTGAGGGCTGTCAGCTCTCTCTCATTAACGTCATTCTGAAAACAAAACAAACTTTCTTAGACGTAATCACTAATGAACTGAGTGATAATATTTAAGCACATACAACCAACAATCTCAATGTTAACAACGACTCTCATGTTTGAAATTCGCTGGAAAACATTAAGGAAACAGAACTACAAGAAGCCATGTACGATCAGCTAGGAATCTTTTTTTCAGAACTTGCTTTATCAATAAGAAGTTGGAGCACTTCCTGCCAAGTCAAAACGTTTAAATTTCATGCAGGATTAATTATCTTTTGTTTTAGTTCCCTCTTTATCCTTTAACTATTTGCGTATGTTAACACAAGCAAAGTGTCATTCAGAATCAAAAGCATGCCATTTACTAGAGTTTCAACACAATTTTAAACATGAATCTGCACATAGCTTCACACTGGAAAACTTTTTAGCTTCATACCACTGAATCCAATATCTTTCTTTCATCCAATGAATCCAGCATTCATGATTAATAAGCAATAGTTCATTAGGAATGTTTGTAGAGGAAAACTTTAATATATTTAATAGGAAAATAATGTAACCGAAAGAGTGAGTTACTTCCATATAGCCAAGAGGCTAGGATAAATTTGGAAAGTAGATATTTCAATTTATAGTAGTTGAACAACAATACACACCTGCAGAACCATAGGAGAAGTATTTCCAGGCTTGACTGGTGAAGAGACTTTTCTTGCCTCCTTCAGGTATGATTTCAGTAATGGCACAGGCAAGAACTGCATGGTCAACTCAAAAGCAAAAGCCAAGTTAACAGCATCAATTTGCCTTCCACTATTTACCAGTATTTCAATCACCCCTGAAGCATGAACGAAAAAGGAAATAAAAAAAGGAGCATCCAGAAAACGTAATATCAGAAAAGATGGTGAAAGTATTCAATGATCTTCATCAAATACGTGAATGAATGAAGAACCTGGCATTTTCTCTGATAGTCCAAGAAAACGACAAAGTTCAGCTGCTTGGCGACGACGTGAAACCATTGGGATTAGCCTGGACAATTCTTCTTCGTTAAAATGCGAAGCAATTCCGAACGTGGCCAGCAGTTGCAAAAATGCATGTGCCTCCAAGGAGTTCCCATTGCTAGCATCCACATCTAGCGCATCCAATTTTGGCTTCCATTGCTCAGCAATCGCCTTTGCCCGTTCCTTGACATCTTCTGAGATCACATCAGATACTGACACTAGATCTGAATATGTTAATAAGATGCTGAGGCACTCCATCAACATGATACAGGTTCGACGAAGCCCTAAAAGGCTAGAATCCTTCTTTCCATCAACATTTGGCACATCAACTGGATAGAAATGATCCAAGGAGTTTAACACCAATTCACCAGGGTTAGCTGCAGCCTTCAGAGCAAATGGAATCTCCTCCCTTAGAACAGCAAGGTTCTTACGATTATCTGATATATACTTATGCAGCCCTTCAGAATCCATTACTTCACACAGCGTGAGCAACTGAGGGTAAGACAGCACTTCCAAGTTTGCATTTTCAGAGTGATCTTTTATCTCTTCCAAGTTAGTTTTGCCAGACATGGCATCAGTTGCTTGCTCTTCAATGGTTGGGGACTCACTACGGTCATCATTGATGACTACAACAGGTTTGACAGATGATATCTTTCTGTGCTTGTCTTGAGCATTAGCAATAGCCAACATGGCAGCATCTCTTTTCCCTTGAAGCCTCTCCAATGAAGCTTGTTCCTTGGCCATAACCGCAGCTTCCCGTTTCTCCAGCATTTCCTGAGCTTTCTTTGTTTTTTTTTCATACTCCTTTTCTTGGCCTTCCAATTCATGAAAGCGCCTCTTCAATGACCTTTCAAGACCATGAAAATGTTCCTCAAGTTCTTTCCATTTCATGTTGAGTGTTACAGCCCGATGATTCTCAAGTTCAGCAAATGCTTTCTGAAGTTGTTGTATCTTAGAGGAAGTAGAGACTATAAGGGTTGCAACTGATTCAGTATCTTCCATAGCAGACAAGCTAGCATTTAGAGACATGAACATTAGGCGAGAGAAGAAAGTCAGTGTAGGCTAAGTTTCTTAAGAATATATCCAATCACTATGGTATATGTTAGATGAAGCACATGCAAGAGAAAGTTATCAGGACTAAAGTACGATCTTCCTTAATCTACATTTTCCACTGAGAATACCATTTTGTTTATTGAAGAATACCAATCCTGGTACCCATTTATGAATGTACCGAAAGAATTTAATTCCCAACCGCAAGAAGATCAGATTGCCGAAAATGCTAATATTTCCGCAAACTTTCTACCTAATTTCTTGTAAACTAGTTAGTTCAACCTATCCTTATCACCAAATTCATAAAGTATGCTCATAATAATATCAAAATAGAAGGAAGCCAGTAAATTGCCCACAAATAATTTGTAACACAACATTGATGCGAGCACACAAAAGCTTAGCTTTATCACTCGGGAGCTTACCAATGACTTCACAAGCTTGAAGGCAAATAGAACCTCAACCAAGAGATCACACGAATCAGACAAACAAGATAGCCACAAAACCCTGAAAAACAAACAAATCAGCAAAGCAAAACTAAACGTAGAAAACACATAGTCACGCACAAAAAAAAAACCAAAAATCGCAATTTATATAACAACAACAAATGTCACAACCGAACAAACGAAACCGAGGCCAGGTAGCATCAAGTACAGAATTTAAACACAAAAGGAGCTCAATTTGAAGTAAACAAATTAAGCTATATTGACATACACCAAGAATTCAAAATAGAAGAGAAGAAGAAAAGCAAAAGAAACTAGCAAACCTGAAGAATTAGACAGGAAATAACGAAGAAGAAGTGGAAATTAAGGGTGGAGAGAGGTCAATCCATTGTTGATTGAAGAGGGCTAGGTTTGGGAGATTGTGTGTGGCTACTTCTCTGCAATCCCTAGCCACTGAGAGAGGAAAGTCGGGAGAAGAAGGGTAAAGAGGGTGCGATGCTGCTTAATTAGCAGGTACATCTTTTCTTTTGCTTTTTTATTGGGCAGTCTTTTTTGGCTATTTACCAAATAAGCCATTGAGAGGGATTAGAAGCGCCATGAAATGAAGTGGATAAAAGCATTGCAACATTGCAAGATCAAAAGTTGTTTTTTTTTTTATTAACTGTGTGGTGTGATCCTAATTTAATATTTAATATTGAAAGTTTCTATAGATAATTTTTTAATCTATTCTTTATAAATCATCAATTGAGTCAATTATTTAAAATTATATCATGAATTATATCCGATTTATATTAATAAGTCACTCCTGCCAACAACTTTAAGAGATAGGAAAGAATCCAATTCAATATTAAAACCTGGTTAAATCATAAATTAATTGACTAGTTCATAAATTTTAAGGCACATGATGTTATTTTTTAAGATGGGTACATACACAAACTTTACTCAAAGATTACAAACATCATTAGTACTAGTGTATTGTTATTAGTTTGCCTTCTAAAAATATTTTCATTATATGAACTATTTAAATTTAAACAGTACAAATGAATGGAAATTCTAGTACTAACCAAGTGTTTTAGACTGAATAATTAATAAAAATTGAGTTACTTGACCTTTATGTCAAAAAAAATCATGAAAGTATCATCAAGAATTTGAATTATGATGGTAAAAAAACTGGTGGGTATATTTCATTATCAAAGCATTATAATGGACAAATAAACAATTTAGATGCTTTAATAAACAAAATGTATGAATACAACTTTTGGATTTTTATAAAAGTTCAAATAAACCTGTAACATTTTGACGTTCATAATTTAAACTTTAATATTAACATCATGTAATAAAACAAATCTTAATGCAAAACTTAATAATGACATCAAATCTAAAAATTTGTCATAAGGTTTATTTGTATGGTAGATAAACTCTAAGAATGATATTACTATTTCATATGTTTATAAAATACATTATTAAGTTTTAATGTGCCAAACCTTAATTTATGAGTATTTAATAATAGTAAGATCCAATATGTTAATGTAAAAATGTTACAAGCTTTTCTGTCGAAAAGATAGACTACATTTTCTATCCTCCTATTATACTTAATTTCTTAATTAGGTACCTTTATTATTATTATTTTCAATTAAGTTATCCAATGTTAGTAATTTTCTGTATCAATTCTTTTTAATACAAACATGACATACCATATTAACAACACAGTATGCATATATGAGATCTAATTAGCATATAGTGACATAGATGATAGTAGGCCATAAAATGTTGCATGGACATGTCTTATCATTATGATGTTGACTTAACATCCATGAGGTGATTATGTTAGCATTTTAAATCAATTTAGTAATACTACGTGTGGTAATGTGAGACTCATAATGTCATATGCATTATTAATATTGTAAGCTTGATCTTGTCTTGGAGAGGATTGAAATCCTTGCTGGTAGGTCTTCTTATAGTTATATTCTCTAAAAGAATAATACATTGATCTCATCTGGTTCTAAAGCCCTGTTAGGGTTTAAAGAGAACAAGATCTTTTCAATCTTATTTAAAATTCTCTTTTGATTGAATATCCAAGTTGCTACTGCCATTATGTACCTCTTAACCATTCTCCTAAACACCAATTCATTTTCCTTCGTTTTTTTGATTAGTTTCTTATGGTTCATAAGTTTTCCTTTCTAACTCACTAGTTAATTTTCCTTAGGTTATGAGTGCAACACTCATTTCTTTGTCGGCTACCCCATTCGCTTCAATTGAGTCTCATTCATAATGCACAGTTGTTGCTGTAATTATCTAATTTTTCTTTTTTCTTATTATAAAGTAGCTTTATTGATATCTTGGCATTACTTTAGTGCCTCTTTATTATTCTTTGGGATTTGATGCTCACTTGGATGTTGAACTCCTTCTTCTGCAGTAACTTCATTAATTGTCTTTCATTTTAGATGAGTTTAGGGTGAGTTATAATCCTGAATATGCTCCCTATAGGCTTCCACTTCTGTTTAGAGACATCTTGAATTGGTCTCTAATTATAGGTGACATACATAGTGTCTTTAAAGAAATTATCTACTTCATCCAACCTTAATAAAGGTATAGTCTCAAGTAGTTGGTTGTTTGTATCAGTAAGCATACACACTCT
This sequence comes from Erythroxylum alaternifolium, assembly GCA_027478495.1. Classification (NCBI taxonomy): domain Eukaryota; kingdom Viridiplantae; phylum Streptophyta; class Magnoliopsida; order Malpighiales; family Erythroxylaceae; genus Erythroxylum; species Erythroxylum alaternifolium. The sequence continues at coordinate 12,661,636 of JANIIA010000010.1, read as the reverse complement.
TGCATACTTGATCCTACTCATTGTGGCAGTGGACTTGTCTAGGCAAAGTGGTTTGCATATGTGGTTGGCTAGATGGCTTAGTCAATCAGTTGCATATGTGATTGGCTAGATGGCTTAGTCAATCAGTTGTCCAGTACTCAAGTGGTATATTATGCATATTCACCTAAGTAGGAACTTGATTTTGTTTGAGAGTTAGGAAGTTTAATCCCCAGTTTTCAGGACTAAACTACATTAGCTTGGTGTTAAAATCCGTTTTCCATTTTCTAGGATCTTATGGGCAGCTTTAGAGGAATAAAACTTGAAGATGAATAAGTTTTCATCATTCCATAACACCTCCTAGAGCCCCATATTCTTCCATTGGAGCTTTGCCCGATCATTAATGAATGAAAATAAAGGCCTATTGTTGAGTAAGTTTTAATCCATTTAAAACCTTCAAAATACCACAAGCGCATGAGTTTCGAGTGTCGTATAAGAGGTGTTGATCCCTTGAGGAGTTGGTGAACTAATTAAATTCTAAGTTGTCTAAGGCCTAAAGGATAATTAAAATGGAAAGAAAAACTAAATAAAAAAGTAAATACGAGAATATGGAATGATATAAACAAGAATTCTATATTAAGCAAGGAAATTAAATTAAGCACCATCAATTCGACAATTGAAAATCAACCAAGAAGAATTGACCGATTATGAAGGAGGGGGATTTATCCTATCACTAATGTTAATCTAGTTGCTTATGTGTTAATATGGTGTCAATTTTATACTATCGAGCGGTGGATTCCTCTCTCTTGAGTTATAATCACTAAGCCCTAATTGATAATCCCTAATTAAGTCGATTAACTTAAAATGTAATATCTCAATTAATGATAAGCCCATAACCTAATTAGTTCTTAAGTGTTCTAATGAACAACTGGGTCCTCACACAGGATCTCTCTTCGTAAAATTACCAATTTGATTAATCTCATAGTCCATTAAGTCGTTTAACTCTCATTAATCCAATCATTTTTATCCGGTTCAATGATAAAATTGGGAAATTCGGTAGGGATCTGGTTCTTTGGTTCAATCTCAGCCTACACCCTAATTAAGCATGATTCATTGATTTGTTGTTTTTTTAATCTCTCTTAGCAATTATTGGTCGTAGATTAAAAACAAGCTCTATTAATCCCGATTTTTTCTTAGATCCTATTTAATTACGAAGCACTCGTTAATTAACCTGAGTTATCAGGAAACCTAGAATAAGCTCTCCAAGTTTATCCGGAAAATTACGTTATGAATCAGAAAAATAGACCAATCTAGACAATAATCACACAAGCTCAAATTATTTAACCTATGTTATGTTATCTTTAATGATTCAAAACCATTAGTTACTAAACATGAATCGGGAATACAACGATTACGTATTGCATTCGATTCTAGCAATGAGTTTTCATGAAAAATGATTCAATAGAGCATTAAAATCATCATTATTCAAACACCCAATTAATTCACACGAGATAACATAATCAATTCCCAATGAGAGAAAGAAACAACAAAACAATAACAAATGCTAACTCGGTCATCGGCATTGATATCACCTCCAAACCAGTGTCGAATTCTTAGCCTTCTATAAATCCATCCCAAGAAAAAGCTTCGACCCTGTAAAAATACCTCCAACCAACACTCCTAGTAGCTCTCCTTTCACTACCGCAACCTTCTCTATTTGACTATTCACTGATGGGATAATTTAAGGTTAAGGTCCCAAGCTACTATTCACTATTCTCTTCTCTGCTCACTTTGTTCCGCCGCCACTATTCTTCTCTTCTCACACTACTCTCCTCTCTTATTGTGCTTGATGTGACGAATTAATTTCAATGGTTCTTGGCCTACGCCTCCTATTCATGCCAAACCCTCACTGGTCACGCAACTTTTTTAAAGACCTACGTTATTGTGCGTCAAATGAAACGCAGACATTGTCTGTGTTTGTCTGCATTGCGTTCAATAGACAACGCTACGTTCAATGCAGACAATGCAAATGTCTGTTGCGCTGCTATTTTACTCCACCTGCTACTATGTTGTTTTTGATCTCTTCCATCTGCCAACATACTGCCATTTCTTCTTCTTGCTGCTATTGATTTTTTCTTCTTTTAATTTCTTCTTCTTACTCTATGAAGACAAGTGAAAATTAATCTTCGAAAAATATCTCAAATGTAGTGCTTTTGACTCACTTTAATTTCTTTACTTCCAAATTGTACCTAAAATCATATATAAATTAAAGTGAGTATTTTAAGCATTTCCGTATTATTAATCGATAAGTGTAAATGATTAAATGTATCAACAATTAAACACATACTAAGGCTTCTTTAGGGTTTCATCATAATGCCTTTTATAGGCTTTTCTAATTTGGACAACCTTAGGGCTTTTTTCGGGGTTCGAAAGGTCCCTCAAAAATTCAAGTCAGGAAGGTTGTGTGTGTGTTCTGTCGCGCAGGCCACGATCGTGGCCCTTTGGATCTAATTCTATCACGATCGTGGCTTATTGGTCACAATTGTGGCCCTACTTCTAGGTCCAACCCTTCTCTGAATCTTCTCCATTTTTCAATACTTGCCCTGAAACACTAGTAAACTCATAAAGGCACCTCAAATATATAAAATTGAAGCTCAAAACATACTTTAACCCACAAAATGCTTAAAACACAAATATCTGCTAACTAACATAATTCTATCTTAAACACATACTAAACAATCAAATTAACAAATAAATACAAACTAAACTACCCACAAAAAAACTCGATACAATCTACAAAGCCAAATAAAACCAAGTAAATACATCATACACATAAATGTAATAATTAGGCAATGACATTAAACTTCACGAAATGAATTTAACTCTAAACACAATCCTTCAAGTTGTTATAAATTATTAACTTACAAAATCCGTGTCTAAGTACTATGGACTAAATATACATATTAATCAAGACCTAGATGTCAAGTTTACTCACTCCTATCATTTGTACATATGCATTGATAATTATTTGGTCAATCAAACTTGTAACTATTCCTAAGTAAGTTTTTATGAAAAGTCAAGCTACTCACAAGTTTGGTAGGTTTTTATTTGACAGTCATTCTTTTTATTATTTTTATGGACATGAACTTAGCCTTTTTACACAGGGGTAAATATTTGTGATGAATGTCGACCCGGTTACTCAGCTACATCACATTCTCAACTTGCTACTAGCTCTATTCATAGCCCAAAGGCCAGCGAAATAGTTATTTAATTAAAATTTATAAATTTTTTAAAAACACATTACCTACTTTATTTTTTTTCTAGTCATTCTCATGAAAATATACTAGCAATGCTACTTATTCGATTAGCCTAAAATTATAAATGAACGTGACAAATTCCTAAGGTGAATAAGCTAACTCTGTATCCTAATTAAACTGCATATTTAGCTAAAGTAACCTAGGTCATTAATTTTGCAAGCTAATAAATCTTCGTAACCTAAAAGACTATGTTCAAAGCTAAACCTATCCCATTAAGTCCTATCCATTGACACATTGACACAATTTAGATCATGTACCCTAAACAAACTATCATACAATATGCAAAATTCACATTCAAAATAAAAACGTACAAACAGACAACCCATTCACAATTAACATAAAAATAACAATACGCACACCTCCCCACACTTGAACAACACATTGTCCTTAATGTGAGGAGAACACGTAAGAAAACTCAACACATAAGGTGGGAATAAAACAACATGATAAGAAAAACATAAAAAAATAAAATAAGAAGACAAGGTTTAGAGTATAAGAACTCGTTATAGTGATTGAGGTGGTGATGATGTCGGTGTCTGAGACCAAATGTGCTTGACACCCAAGGTTGTTTCCTTATCTTATAATTGTTTTAAAAAAATTAAGAGAGTTAGCAATCTAAACCATTCCAAATCATTAATAACTTATGTTTGGAATTTAAAACAATTTTAACTATGTAACAATTTAAATCTTACTAAATGTGCTAACTTTAACTTGACCTTACATCCTTGGAAGCTCAACCTGGATCAATTATGACTGGCTCACTTCCACCCTTCTCATTTAACATCAAATTTATAGCCTGTGAGTAAGCTACAAATTGTAAGATAATGAAAAAGACATAATCTATCAAGTTAAGGAAACCTAATAAGCTTAGTAATGTCCTTTTCGGCGACAAACTGTCAACAAAATAGGGAATAAATAAACTCCCTGAATCTTCCATTGAATCCAGCAGTTTGTTTTCTACGAGGGTGAGTTGTTTGTATCCTTCCTCAGTCCCCCTTCTTCTATTCTTCTTGCACTTCATGAACAGAGACTTCCGTGTCTTCTTCAACCTCTATGTCCTATATCCTCTATTCTTCTTCATCTTATTCTTTTAAAGATTCGAACAAATCAATTTTCACGAATGGTATGCTCAATGGGTTAGGGGGGAAGGGAAATTGGGAGGGTCCTCATTCTTTTCTTCATCCTTTTTCTGCTTCTCTTGGTCTTTTATAGAGTGAGCTTCAACTGGTCTATCTGTTAGTTCTCTTACTCTTTCCCACTCCTAAATGTGTTAGTCTTACTTTGCTCTTTTAAATTTACTTTCATGTTATGTAGGCAGTTTCCACACTTTGCTTACAAAATTTCCTAGAAAACTGGCCTATTTGAACCTTTAGGTTGTGAATAGAAGAGGCATGATATTTTGTTACTTGCTCAAACTTCTCTTCCAATGTGTTATGGGCCTCTTCCATGTTCATAAGCTTATCTATGATCTTGTCCAAGAACTAGGCTCGTCTGGCTGAAATCCTGATAAGTCTTGATGTCCCAAGTGAGTCATTAAATTGTTAGACTAACAGAAATCTAAGTGACTCTGCCGCCCAGGATTGTATATGTTCCAATAAGAATGATAACTTCCTAACCAAATTGTACTTCATTGAAATCCGCAAGGGTCCTTTGCTCCTTATAATACATCCTCTATTATCATTCTTTCTTTCTCTTCTTGGCGCCTAGCTTTTTAGATGTCTCATTCTTACTTTGTGACATCTTGATATGTCTCTAATTTAAGCCCAAAACTTCCTTCTCTTCATTTTTTAATTATATATATATATATATATATACTAATCCTACAAGAAAGGACAATAACTTCTTAGACTAAAAGAAGTAAACTAATCCTACAACTCCTTGGCAATGGCGCCAAAAACTCGTTGAGCAAGTTTTAACCTATTTAAAAACCTTAAAATACTACAAATGCATGGGTCACGAGTGTAGTATAAGAGGTGTCGATCCCTCGGTGAGTTGGTGAACTAATCAAATTCTAAGTTGTCTAAGGCATAAAGGATAATTAAAATGAAAAGAAACACTAAACAGAAAAGTAAATACAAGAATATGGAATGATATAAACAAGAATTATATATTAAGCAAGGAAATTAAATTGAGCACCACCAATTTGATAATTGAAAATCAACTAAGAAGAATTGACCAATTATGAAGGGGGGATTTATCATATCATTAATGCTAATCTAGTCACTTATATGTTAATATGGTGTTAGTTCTAGACTAACGAGGGATAGATTACTCTCTTTCGAGTTATAATCATTAAACCCTAATTGATAATCCCTAAATAAGTCAAGTAACTGAAAATGTAATCTCTTAATTAATGATAAGCTCATAACCTAATTAGTTCTTAAGTGTTCTAATGAACAACCGGGTCCTCACAAGGGATCTCTCTTCATACAAGTTACCGATTTGATTAATCATATGGTCTATTGAGTCATTTAACTCTTATTAATCCAACTTAATCAATTTTATTTGGTTCTCCCTCTCAGTTTTTTACCAAAACATGCCAGCACCGCAATCAATCATAACACCCAATCAATCAGTACAAAAGATAACTAGATCAATAAATCAATTCAAACTCCCTAAAGACTTTAGAAAATCTTCCAATCCAAACCCATCATCATCATCACATTCATCGTTTAAATTTAAAGAAAAGAATAACAAGATGAAATGGAAATGTCACTTGGAAAGGATCGGGATGGCTCGGGAATGTAGCAGTTACAACAACCCATTCCTCTCTCTCCTCTTCTTCCTTTTCTCTTTTCTTTCTTAAAAGCTTTTCAAATGTAGCAAATGGGGGCTCCCTTAAGGTTTCATAATAATGCCTTTTATAGGCTTTTCTAACTTAGGAAACCCTAAGCCTTTTTTTGGGGTTTGAAAGGTTCGAAAAGTCCTTTGAAAACTCAAGTTGGGAAGGTTGTGTGTGTGTTTTGTTGTATAGGCCACAATTGTGGGCCCCCTTGTTTGGCTTTCTGTCCATAATCATGGCCCCTTGCTTCCAGTTCTATCATAATAGTGGCTTATTGGTCATGATTATGTTCGTGGTTTCGAGTCCCTTTACCTGAATCTTCTCTATTCTTTAATACTTTCCTTGAAACACTAGCAAACTTATCAAGGCACCTCAAATATATAAAATTGAAGCTCAAAAGCATACTCTAACCCATAAAACGCTTATAATACAAATATCTACTAACACAGTTATAATCTAAACACACAATAAATAATCAAATTAACAACTAAATACAAACTAAACTACCCAGAAAAAATACGATGCAACCTACAACTATCATCTATTCTCCCAGAAAACACTTATCAATAAGTTTTCCCATTTAGACGCGCCTTTTTTTAATATGCTCACAGTCATAGCTACTTGATTTTTCCATCTACATTTATTGCTGGATGGCAGTAAAATAACTTAAATGTAGAAGCATTATTGCTTAGTACTTACTTCGATGATTTTTTTGGAATTCTTAGTTTTTGGGTTGTGTAAGCTACACTTTTTTTTATTCTTTGACCTTGGAATAGATACTTTAGTTCCTTGATGGAGGGATGGACTCTCAAGTCAAGACCTTAAAGGAGGGAAAGTTTTAGGTTTAAGGAAAGTAGCTTCTATCATGTCAGGTGCCTAAAGAAAAGCTAATGTTAAAATAGTTAGCCAAAAATGGAAAAAAGGGCAGGATTTGAAAATTTATCAAAGAGGGGAAGAGGGAGAGGAGGATAATTTGAATCCACAAATATCTATGAGCCAAGAAAAGACCCTTGATCACAATTTATATGGATGCTAGGGTTAATCACTATTGCAAAAGTTATTAGGTTAAAAAAGAGACAAGAGATAATCAAATAGTAGCCTTAGGTCTGAAAGAACAGTTACAAGGTAGGAATATGAAATAGTTGAATTAATAGGGATTAAGATGTTCAGAGTTGAGCCAAGAAAGGAAAAGGAAGCTTGGCAATTAATTTGAATCTTAGAGGGTGAACTGAGATCATATTAAGCAAAAAGGTTAAAGAGAAGCAGGATCTTCTCGTTCATCTTTATGCAGGCTTTAGAGAAATTGATACTTTGTACTATCTTTTAATCTATCTAAAATCTTTTTTCATTTACTTGTCTTTAAACAAATCAATTTCATTACTCTTAACTTAAAAATTTGGCAACTCTAAACAGGAATTTAACTTAAACGAATCAATCAAGATTCTCCATTATTCATTCAATTGCAACGTTTATCAATTTTCTAGGATTTTAACTACTTGCATTGAGTCATAAATCAATTTAATTCAATTCCACAATCCTTCAAATTTTAATTCACTCCAAAAAATTTGACCTAATGCATAAGTGAACATCTATGAGAAAGATGCTTCAGTTTTTTTAACATTTTTATAACACTCATTAAGGAAAAAAAACACTAACTTTAAATTAACACATGAGCAATTAAAAAGATAGACGAGGTTAATACTTAATTTTATTGAATAACATTTATTTTACCTCAAATGAGTTATTAGACAAAATAAGTAGGGAATTTAAAACATGTAAAAACTTATGTGCTACTATAAGACACCCAACTGATATGTTCCCAACACTTTAAGATGAAGAAAATGAACATGTCAATATAAATGCCAATTTCCTAGGATCACCTGTAACATCCTATTACCTATACGGCTAGAATAGTTATTTATGAGACATTTATATGACTTAAGACTAATGCACGTTAGACATAAGTTATTTGTGACTTACATACTGTTTTGGCACATTCATACAATTGTACATGCTTTCATTG
>JANIIA010000010.1:12616049-12629818 GCA_027478495.1 Erythroxylum alaternifolium | reverse complement strand
CTTAAAAGATAATCTTAGATGGAAAAGTATTAACGTCATTTAGTGTAATGAATTTGAATGATGATGAACATGAGGTTCTTCTCAATGATGATGATTTTAGTACTAAATAAGAATTGAGATTAATGTGATTTGAGCGAATATTCAATTGAATTAAGTTCTAGGTTTTTTATTCTTTTTTTTAATTTCACTTGTATTTGATGCATATGTTAAAGTCTATAGATGCAATATAAATATAAATATAAATATTTACTGTAAGTATTTTTATATTTATATTTCACTTCTAGTTGGTCGTGTTCCTCAACACGAATTCTTGTTGTAATATTTATAAAGTCATGAAATTTTATTATTCTTTTTATTTGATATTTCGACGTAATTATTCTTTACTATAAGATGAAATTGTAATATTTTAAATATTTTACATTATTCTTAGTTTTATTTTTATATGATAATTAAACAATCTTTTTATATTAATTATGATTATTATTTATATGTGAAAAATAATATTACTAGAAATAAATAGATTATTTTTATTTCAAATTTATATTATTATTATTATTTTTAAAGAAAAAGTTAATGTAAAATTATAACTTATAGAACATATAAGAACTATTTTATAATTTTTAAAAATTTAAGAATTATTTTGTAAACTTTAAACATTACTCGAAATGATACTTGACATTCATCATCATTGAAATATTACTGTATTAAAACTAAATTTAGTATCGAATATTAGTATGGTATTCATAACGATATCAGAATACAAATGTGGGATTTAGAAAATACAGAGATATTGAAAAGAAAATCCAAATACGACAACGAAGGAGGATTTTGGTGCTGGTGCCTCACGTCTTTTTTAACTTGTGATTTGACTCGAACATTTAACTGGAATTGACTAGCGCTTTCGCGTCCGTTCTCGTACGGCTGTAGAAATCAGATCAGAGACCCTTTAAGTTTCTCTCTTATTGGTGGACCCCGTCTCTACGTGGAAATTTAGTTCACAACCACGCTCTCCGCACGCGCCCTAATCACCGGCTTCTTCTGTCACCTTGCTTTTCTTTTAACCACCAAACCGGTTGCCTCTGCCGCTCTACAATCGGTTCCCAGTTTCTTCGCTAATGGTCTTCGATCCTTGGCTCATCTTCTCTGCTGTGCATCACCATTGTAATCATGACGTGGCTTGGAAATAGTAGCGCAAATCCTTTAAGGATAATGTAATTGGCTACTTTGATGTCAGCTTCAACGATATATCAGAACTTCGTATAGCTGTGAGAGCACTTGATGATTATCTCCCACAATTTAACTTTCATGAATTCCCATCCCGTAGGACAAGGGTTAAATTATTACAAAGGGCATTTTAGCTTCGTTATCAAGTTGTACCCAACCCAAACGGAGAAGCCAATAAATTTAAGCCACGTCGTCTACCGGTGCAATTGGTGACGCTGAAATGACATTTGTATACCCAACTTTTAGCCAAAATTACTGTATATGTCCAGACTGCGAATGACGTGGCAAGAGAGCAATGGTGGTTTTAAGAAAAGTAGCAAGCACCACCCCATTCACAATCTCTTCTCGGTGCGATTTTCCCTTTTGTAGGATTTGCTGTAATAAAGTTGAAATCTCCCAAATAAATAAATATAAAAAGGGAAGTAACTATTTCCTCAATTAATAATTATTTTTTAAAGAATATAATTTTGTTGTTTTCCACGAGAGCGCATAGAAATTGGAGATGGAAGAAGAAGACTCTCGTTCTCTATTAAATGACTTCTCTCTCTTCTCTCTCACTAGAGCAAGAATTTTTCTCCTCAGGTAAATTTTTGGTTCAGTCATATTTTGTAAGCCTCCTTGCTTTCATGCTCTGTGAAGTGGGTTTTTACTACCTTCATCATAGTTGAGTAGATCTTTGAAGCAACACTTTACTTTCTTAGCTGGAACCAAGGAAACTGGTAAGATTCTCTTCTCAAAATCTTGGACAACACTTTGGTTTTGCTATATGTGCTTGTGATCACTTGCATGGAATTTTTTTTTTTGTGGGTTGATCCAAAAGACTAGATCTTTTTGCTGTCTTCTTTGATCTTCTCGTTCTATTTCTTTCTTTTGGTTTTCCCCTTCGATTTAAATTTTTCACTATGATTGGTTTGTTTGATATATTATGTTTAATCTGATGGCGTTCACTTCTGTTTCTTTGTCTTTTTAATTTCTTATAGTTTCCTTTTTTTATTACACTATTTTTCTTAGTGGTTAAAGGTCATGCATTTGATATATATTGTTCCTTGGCTTTCTTTTCGCTTGCTGATAAAACTTGAAAAAAAAATCAATAAACGGAAAGATACTGTTTTTCATTTTTTTTAATATCGTTTTTGCGGTGAAGAGTGTTGTTTTCTTCATATCTGTGTTACAAGTGAAGGAAAAAATGCTTATAAAGATTTTGGTAAATTCTCTTGCACTCGCTGATTGCTAAATCTAGGAATTTTAACAAGCTTGGGGCCTAGAATCTAATTCCCTTTTCCGGGTTTTCCTCCGATTATTTGTGTTGTGTTTTAATATACTGATTTCTGTCATTTGGTGAGTTTGAGATTGCGTGGATCCTCTCATAACAAATTGTTTCACAAGCTTGAATTGGAATCCCTTATGCAACCTTTTTGTCCTTACTTCCCTCATTACAGAAGAGGGAAGTTGTAACTTAGAGTCAGAGTGAAAACACCCCACTTGGTGCCTACTTTGCCTCTTGCTTTCTTTTCATTCTTCTACCTCCCTTTCCAAACTGTCAGAACATTGCTTACCTTCCAATGCCACTGGAGTGATGGAGGTTATTGTTTGTTAGTTTGCTGTTGCCGTCTCCTGTTTTATGGGTGGGACGATGGTTTTCCCACTACGATTTTTATTACTTCTCCGTACTATAAACATTGTCAAGTTTTTATGTTTTCCTGGTCTTAGTTTACTGATGAAATGATAATTGGACTTATCTGCAGATTGATTAATGTGGTTGTATTTCATTTTCAGTTGTGCTTTCAGCAAATGAATGTATTTGCTGAGGAGTGGAGGGTTTAAAGCCCAAATCAATTTGATTACTTGCTGTTGCCATAATTTATTTTGGGCAGAAGTAAACTGTTCAACATAGATATGAATCACTTGACTATTGAGACGGAAGATGCTTTTGCAAATGTGCTTGATCTTGCAGCTAATGATGATGTGGAAAACTTGAAAAGATCAATTGAGCGTGATCCTTCCTGTGTTGATGAGGTTGGCCTATGGTATGGCCGTAAGAAGGGTTCCAGGCAAATGGTTAATGAGCATAGAACCCCCTTGATGGTGGCAGCCACATATGGAAGTGCTGACGTTATTATGCTGATTCTTTCTCTATCTGATGTTGATGTCAATCGAGCTTGTGGCCTGGATAAAAGTACTGCACTGCATTGTGCTGCTTCAGGTGGGGCAGTGAATGCTGTTGGTGTTGTGAAGTTGCTTCTATCCGCAGGTGCAGATCCTAATTTGGTCGATGCAAATGGTAATCGTCCAATTGATGTTATTGTTTTACCTCCAAAACTTCAACATCTGAAGATGGCTCTTAAAGAGCTCCTTGCCACTGATGATTCAGTCACTGAATGTAATCTAAGGATCTCTACTCTGGCAACAAATTCGAATTCCCCACCGCTTTCACCATCCATGGAGAATGGGTCTCCTTTGTCTGGTTTAGATTCTCCTATGAAATCAAAGTTTAGTGATGTACCTTTTTACCCTGCATCAGAAAAGAAAGAATACCCTGTGGATCCATCTCTTCCAGACATTAAAAATAGTATCTATTCCACTGATGAATTCAGGATGTATTCTTTCAAGGTGAGACCTTGTTCTCGTGCCTATTCTCATGATTGGACTGAATGCCCTTTTGTTCATCCAGGGGAAAATGCCCGGAGAAGGGATCCTAGAAAGTTCCATTATAGCTGTGTTCCATGTCCTGATTTTCGTAAAGGAGCGTGCCGACGAGGAGATATGTGTGAATATGCACATGGTGTTTTTGAATGCTGGCTACATCCTGCCCAGTACCGAACAAGGCTTTGCAAAGATGGTACAAATTGTGGCAGGAGGGTTTGCTTTTTTGCCCACACTGTCGAAGAACTTAGACCACTATATCTTTCCACTGGTTCTGCTGTACTATCTCCTCGGTCAAGCACTTCTGGTGCTACTGCAATGGATTTTGCTGCTGCCATGAATCTCTTACCAGGCTCGCCTTCTTCAGTCTCTGTTATGTCTCCCTCACCATTCACTCCGCCCATGTCTCCATCTGCTAATGGAATGTCACACTCATCTGTTACTTGGCCTCAGCAAAATGTTCCAGCCTTACATCTTCCTGGAAGCAATCTTCAGTCTAGTCGGTTGAGATCTTCCCTTAATGCAAGAGACATTCCAACAGATGACTATTCTTTGCTGTCTGATTTTGATGTGCAGCAACAACAGCTCCTAAATGACTTGTCAAATCTTAGTCAACCATCTTTGAGTAACAACTCTCTGAACCGTTCAGGTCGGCTGAAAGTCTTAACACCTTCAAATCTTGATGATCTTTTTTCTGCAGAGAGCTCATCACCCCGGTATGCAGATCAAGCATTAGCTTCAGCTGTTTTCTCCCCTACTCACAAATCTGCCGTTCTCAATCAATTCCAGCAGCAGCAAAGCATGTTGTCACCAATCAACACTAGTTTTTCCCCAAAAGCTGTTGATCACCCTCTATTACAAGCCTCATTTGCATCAGGAAGAATGTCCCCTAGAAATGTGGAACCCATTTCACCGATGAACTCTCGAGTCTCCATGTTAGCTCAACGAGAGAAGCAAAATAGAGGATGAGGACAACTGGAGTCTAGATGAGGAGTATTATAGATAACAAATAGATGAGATCACAAGACAGTTTTATCTGGACTCTGGATAAGTAGCGAAAACCAGTGAATTTGAGGATTAATATCTACAATGTGTCTGAAAAACCCCAAGAAAAAGAAGATGTTTGCCTATTGAAACAATGTCATTTTTGTTTTACTTTACATTAAAGGTCATTGTTTTATATTAAAACAGGAGATGGGTCAAGCTTCGGGCTTGCCTAGGCTCACATTTAAAAGAAAACCTAAGTCAGACCCAAAGCTAGGTTAAATTAGGCTGATTATGTTAACTTTAGGTTGGGTCAGTTCTGACTCAGGCAAACATGTCATTTCCATTTGGGATAGGGTACAATGCCTATGCAATATCACCTCTCCTTTGATTTAACAAGAAATGATACATAGATCCTGCATTAGGCAGGGTTCAAGTGATGGAGACCTTTTTATATATAAGATTTCATGGAGTAACACTATATATGACTTATGGAAAGAGATAAATCAAAGGATATTCTAGTGCACTTGCAGACGTATGTACTACAAAGGTAGTTAAGCAGTTCAATTAGGGAACACTTTATTCTTTATCTCTCTAGTCTTAAAGTAAGTAGGTTAGTATCTTGAGCTAGATTGTATAAATGTGAGAGCTTCTTCAAGCAATTAAATATATTTAATATATATTTAAACAAACCATAAGGTTCACTTAGAAGTTAAACTGGAAGCTCCAATTGCCTTTCTTCAATATCCTGGCTTTCTAGTGTAAGAGCTTTGCCTTGTTTTATTTGTTAAATGGTAATTCTTAAGATAATTTGACTTATTCTTAAGCTTATAATTAACTCTTTATTCTCGATTAATCATTTCTTTAATTTTTTAAAAATATAATCATGATAACATTTCAAAAATAAAATATTTATTTTAAAATTAAATAAGCTAGAATACTTCAATATTATTATCACTCAAAATCATCATCTTTTGTTATAATAAAGATTTAAAATAGAATAATTAATTAAAAATATAAATATTTATTTAAATAACTTTGTGCCTTTTATTCCTTTTCTCAACAATTATGTGAATGAAAAATTAGTAGATAACAATAATAAGTTGACATAAATTAAAATATTTATAAATATAGGTTTAGACTGATTTTTTTAATTTTTATAATCCAAATCCAATTCATAAATTTTTTAATTTAATATTTAAATCTAAAACTAATTCATGGATGAGTTTTGAAACCTAATACTTCTAATTTTTGGGTCTAATCTACCGAAGCCAATTTGTACATACATGTCTACTTCTAACTAGTTCTATTAAGTAACTAGCGCAATATGGCATGCATGTAGGTAGATTTTCTCATCTTCCCGTGACCATAGTTTCCCGTAATAATAGTATTCAAAAGAAAAATAAGGACATAGATTAAACAAAGCGTTGCAGACTTGCAGCTAAGAAATATTAAAACAGAATGAATAATGTTTCTGTGTATTGTATTGCTAAGGAAATTAACAAAAGAAATGCAGGGTCTGGGCCCAGACCATATTTGAATAAGCATTTTCCTGGCAGAAGTCTTTCATTCACACTTCTACCTTTTTCACACGCGCCATACAGCCAGAAATAGATGCAATGATTTCTTAAATTGTTGCTTACGATCGAATAAAATTGTTTTATGAATATGATTTCCTAAATTTCCAAAAGTTCAAGTTGAATGAGACTATTGAATATTAATAAATAGGAAAGAAAAGGGCAAAAGCAAAGTCAAGCAAATGCACCTCAAGTCGTTGGGCTTCATTTTCAGTACCACTACTTTTATGGCAGTCTCGGTCGTCGCTGAGCATTGGAAAATTTGGCCATTCCTTGTTTGACCTGACGAAGCACGCTACCAATTACTTTATAGCTCTCATCACACTAATGTATCTCCTACACTTTTATCAGTTTCTTCTAGTTCTGTGCTCTCGATCGGTTTACCCTTTTCAATGATGGATTTGAATATTCAAAGCGTGTTATAACCCTGCCTTGTTTTGGGGGTCTTTTCACTCTCTTCCGGTTTATCCGTAGAAAGAGTGGTGCTTTCTCATGTGGGTTTTTCTTCAACGACCTATTTGAAGATTTCTTCGATCTCTTTGGAGTTTTCAATTCTTGAGGTTTCTGAGGTGGGTCTTCTTCTTTGTAGTGTGCTTTACTTCGATTGTTCTTTGAAGTCACAGTTGAACTGGGTCAATAAGTTTGGTTTATCTTTCCTCGGATTTCTCCTTTCTTTATTTTTGTTGCTTTGTGGAAATTTCTTGTATGTATCCCTGTATACACGTAGTTGAATTCTTTAATTAACGATATGAATTCTGCCTCTTTTTTTGCGTTGATGTATGTCAGGTATTGGTTTTGTGGAAGTTGGATTCCTGTGAATACAGTGGTTGTGCAGCTCTAATAAGCTACAAAGATAGCGACTTGAAGCGTTTTCTTGAGCAAAGGTGTGCGGGTTTCATTTGAAAATGATGCTGAAAAGCCGAATTTTCAGGATTGTTCTGATTTATTCTGTTTGTTCGTTGCTTGGCTGTGGTTTGAGCTATGGTACTCTGACCGATATTGCTTGCCTTAAGTCCATAAAAGCTTCCCTCAAAGACCCTAATGGTTACCTGACTTCTTCATGGAACTTTGATAATACAACTGAAGGGTTTATTTGCAAGTTTATTGGGATTGAGTGTTGGCACCCTGATGAAAACAAGGTCCTGAATATCCGACTTGCTGATATGGGTCTCAAGGGTAGGTTTCCTACTGGGCTACAAAATTGCACAAGCGTAACTGGCATAGATCTCTCGAACAATGAGCTTGATGGATCAGTTCCAAATGATATTTCTCATATCATTAAATTTGTGACGATTCTTGATCTCTCATCCAACAACTTCTCTGGGCCAATTCCTGCGGATCTTGCTAGCTGTAGCTATTTGAATGAACTTAATCTTGACCATAATCGATTCAGTGGCAAAATTCCACCTGAACTTGGTTTACTCGATCGGCTTAAGAAATTTAGCGTGGCTAATAATCTTCTGACAGGACCAGTTCCAAATTTTAAGGAAGCCTTTAATGGAGATAGTTATGCAAATAATCCAGGATTGTGCGGTAAGCCTCTGGATCCTTGTACGAGCCCTTCACAGGGAAGTCACACCGGAGTTATTACTGGGGCAGCAATTGGTGGCGTCACACTTGCAGCATTAGGCTTGTCTATAGGCGCTGTCTTTTACCACCGTAGATTGTCTAAGACAAAGAAGAAGGATGATGATCCAGAAGGAAATAAATGGGCAAAGAGTTTAAAGGGAGTGAAAGGCATTAAGGCAAGTTAAAATGAAAACCTTTTTTCTTTTCTGTTCAGTAGAGTTCGTTCTTCTACATTAGATTTTATTGCTGTTTTAGTTTCAATTTTGTACTTAAATAGGCATTCATTTAGAAGGCTTTGTTTTTTCAGGTTTCCATGTTTGAGAAATCAGTTTCTAAAATGAGATTGAGTGATCTTATGAAAGCTACTGACAGCTTTAACAAAGAGAATATCATTGGATCTGGGAGAACAGGGACTATGTACAAAGCAGTGCTTGAAGATGGAACTTCACTAATGGTTAAGAGGTTGCAGGATTCTCAGCGTTCTGAAAAAGAATTTGTTTCTGAAATGGGTACTTTGGGGAGTGTGAAACATCCTAACTTGGTCCCCCTTTTGGGGTTCTGCGTGGCAGGCAAGGAAAGGATTTTGGTTTATGAATATATGCCAAATGGTTGTCTCTATGATAACCTTCATATTGTGAATGAAAGTAGGAAGCCTATGGATTGGTCTCTGAGGCTTAAGATTGGGATAAGAGCAGCCAAAGGATTTGCATGGCTTCATCATAACTGTAACCCTCGTATAATCCACCGAAACATAAGCTCCAAGTGCATTTTGTTAGATGCTGATTTTGAACCCAAAATATCTGATTTTGGTCTTGCCAGACTTATGAATCCAATTGATACACATTTGAGTACATTTGTGAATGGAGAATTTGGGGATTTGGGTTATGTTGCTCCAGAATACACAAGAACTCTGGTTGCTACTCCGAAGGGTGATGTTTACAGTTTTGGAACTGTGCTTCTTGAGTTAGTAACGGGAGAGAAACCAACCCACGTGTCAAAAGCTCCTGAAAGCTTTAAGGGGAATTTGGTTGAGTGGATTATGCAGTTGTCAAGTGACTCTAAGCTTGATGAAGCCATAGATGTGTCTTTGCTAGGGAAAGGTGTTGATAATGAGATTCTCCAGTTTATTAAAGTAGCTCGTAGATGTGTAATTCCAGCACCCAAGGAGAGGCCCACTATGTTTGAGGTATACCAGCTTCTAAGAGCTATCGGAGAGCGATATCATTTTACCATTGAGGAC
Organism: Erythroxylum alaternifolium; assembly: GCA_027478495.1. Lineage (NCBI taxonomy): Eukaryota > Viridiplantae > Streptophyta > Magnoliopsida > Malpighiales > Erythroxylaceae > Erythroxylum > Erythroxylum alaternifolium. The sequence goes on along the minus strand of JANIIA010000010.1, from coordinate 12,620,581 downwards.
GACATTTTGTTGCCTTCTGACACAGGCGATAATGATTACTTTGAGGAGCTTATCGTTGCTCCAGAAGTGACAGTGGAATAACTCTGAATAAGGTAAAACGTAGGTAGAGTGAGTATCTTGCCATGAATCATATGTAATTATTCTCTATGTTGACATTACATATATTGCACTTATGTGTTAAGAATTGCTGTAATGTTATCAACCCTAAATCTTTAGACCATCTGCTGGGATGTGTCCTTTAGTTTCATAAATTGATTGCTCGTTGTGTTCTGCTTTTTTCCAGAATCCACATAGGAACTATGGGATGATTAGCTTGATCAGGATCCTTACATTTGGAAGCTTTAAATTGGATACAAAAATAGCTAGTTGTTAATGGCAGTAACTGAGATTGTTTATATCCTTGACATCAAATACCAGCTGCGGAGAATTATTCATTAAAAATGAAAATGCTGTTCACTTTGTTAGAAAACCAAACATGGATGATGACCATGTAAGCAATCTATGTTGTTTCTTAAGGGACTTCCTTCTCCCAAGAAATTGTAACTACAGCTTGGAGGCTTTACTTAAGAATGTTAAGATCATCTAGGTTCTTGAGTTACCCATCTTTAGTTGCGATTATTTCTGGCTTGAAGCAAAGAGCATCATGGCTACTTTTTCTTTTTTCGGAAATTAGCATCCATTTAGTTGTTTCGACCCCTTTACACTGGACATAAAGAGTTAAATACTGCTTTAACAGGAAACTGTCATATTTCTTTACCGAACCCCACAATCACCCCAAACATAAAAAAAGCTAAAGCCTGTTAAAAGAAACGTAGTAGTAGACAAATCAGAGGAGCAAAACGGCAAGTGTCTGCCTGCAATAGGTTGTTTGGGGAGCATGCATCATTCTTTTCAAGCATGTATGCCATCAAAGTAAAGGCCTGTCGGCTAGAGTAAAAGCATTGGCATCAACCGACCATGTCGTTTACTCGTTCATTTTGCAGGTAATAACAAGCAAATGAAACGTACAAAAACCAGTCATCGTAGTAAAAGCAAACAATAACAGAATAGCTTAGATACGAAATAAATCTCTTTTATTCAATTTTAAATTTTGTTTTTTGTACTTTCTTTTAATTTCAAGTCTTTGGATGCTTGGTGCACGATAAGTAGAAATTCTTCTAATTTGCTTGAAACACTCATGGAACATAATAGGTCATTAGATCATGAACTCCAAGAAAGAGAAAATTAATCAAGAATTTAACAACCTTATACCATGGAAGGAGAGCAAATATAAACATATTGATGTTGGATTATTTGAAGCCATCACTTATAAGGACATGGTCTAGCATGGTTACACCGAAAGTTGCAAAAAACAACTTTGAAATAAGATAAACATCATTCAAATGTTGTAACATTTTGTATATATTGATAGTTTTTTAGATGAGGATTCTAATATGCATATATCCAATTTCTTGAAGATATGTGACAGTTTCAAGGTTAATAGAGTAACAAAAAATGTCATATGGTTGAGGTTGTTTTCATTAAAGGATCGTGGAAACGAGTGGTTGAAGATATTTCATGTGGCTTTTATGACTATATGGGATAATTTAGTGGAAAAATTTCTGAAATAGTATTTCCCACCATCCAAGACTGCTGAGCTTCAAAATGATATCTTTGCCTATTCACATTAGGATAATCTTTATAAGGATCTTCTTAGAAGGTACCCACTTCATGATTTACTCATTGCAAGTCCAGATATTCTATAATTGCTTGAACTACTTTCTTTAGTATAACCCTTGAGTTTATGATTCAATTAATTTAAAATGGATATTTTATGTAGACTGACAAGACTTTTGAATCCTAAAATTGCACTCACTCAATTTTATCTCTGATTCTTTAAATGTATCTATAGTAAAATAACACCCTTTTGAATCCTAAAATTGCACTCACTCAAAAATTAGGGTATTTTATGCTTTAGATATGTTTTAACGCCATGGATCCTCCTATTTTCTCTAAGGGAGAGACATGACCTCTGGTACACCCATCCCCTAGACCATTAATCTTGTTTCTCTTATGATTAGCAAATGGTTTATGCCACCTGTTAGCATATGAGGGTGGACTACATCATGTTTGTTTAAGAATTATTATTTTCTCTATGTTTTTAGTTGAAATAGTCTCAAATTCTCAATAAACCTCATTTTAAGTTCAAATTTGTACAATTACCTAAAAATATATCAAAAACTAAGTAAAACAAGGTAATTTGACGTAAAAATCAAATACACTTAAGAAAATATGTACACATTTCATGCATATCAAATATCCCCAACTTAAGTTTTTTTATCTTATTCTTATGCAATCAATTTCAATCACTCTTACCTTAAAACAGTTAATAGTTCTAAGGAAATTCATTAAATCAATTAGAATAATTAATGATATCCATCATTTACGTAATTTCATTATTCATCAACTAATAAGGCATTTAGATACATGAACTAACTCATAGAATTAATTTAATTTAAGCCAAAAATCTTTCAAACATCAACAATATGACACCTTTTTTAAATTTAAAAATAGCATTAGAGGCTTCTTTAAAAATTCATATAACCTTTAATGCGAAAGTAAACACCTTGTCATAAATACTCTGGATTACTCAATTAGATCATTATGATTACTATTTTGACTATTAATTTTAACCTTTTTACTTAGGTCAAATTCATTGAAGTGAATTTATTTATGATGAATTTATTCACACAATTTGTTTTACTATATTTTTATTTTTGGTGGGATACTAAAATTCTTGAAAAGTGTCACCTTCTAGCTCAAATTATATAGAAGTTATACAAAAAATTTCATTATACAAATTAAGAATCCATTTAAAAATTATTGAATCAAATCAAAGGGAAATCATCTTTTAATGCTCATATCTATTTACCTAAACTCGTTAAATCGCAACATATCTAAGATTCAAATGAGTGATATTATTGTTTTTCTTTCATTATTAAAAATTATTAAAATTATTACATGTTAAGCTAATTGTAATGAAATTCTATCTAAAGGATACATCTTAAGGTAAGTTCTCATGACTATTACCATTAAGCATAATTAGTGATCTTCTTATAGACTTAGTATCATTTAGCTTTACTGACTTGAGTGTCAGAATACCATTTTCAGGAACACCTTTGGCCCATTAGTTGTTGTTTTTATAGGTTTGCTAAGTTAAGACTAACTCAATAAGCTTACCATGAATTTATTCTACATCTTTTATCATTAACTATAGGCAAAAGTTTTCAAATCTTCACATATTCTCACTTGGTAAAATCTTAAATTGGTTAAGTTACCACCACCCTAAGAAAGAATAATGGACACCTATAGAAACAATCTATCTACTAATGTTACGAAAATAACCAACATCCCTAAAGTCTCGAGGAATAATGAGCAGCTTGAGGACTAAGCTGTTGAAATTATGATGTTCTATGAAAAAGTAAGACAAATGCTATAAGAGAGACAATAGAAACATGAGTGGTTTTAAACTCACACCCCACGATCATTGTTAGAAGGAAACTCTTTGACATCCATAGAATTAGTACCATTAGAATATAGAACATGAGGGGTAAGTTTGATAATCAATAGCACACTAATACATGATGTCCTAGTGGAGCCATTACCACTAATGTTTAAGATGCCAAACTTAGGAACTTATGATGGCATGCACAACCTTGTCAATAAAGTATAGTAATATGGAGAATTTATGAACTTTTATAGAGAATCCAATAGTATAAAATGCAAAGCCTTCTCTTCTATAATAATTGGTATGACACTATTATGGTTTCAGAACTTGGTTCCAACACTAATAACCACATTTCAATAATGAAATAGAATCATATCATACTTTTCCAATATTAACCATAGAACTAATGACTCCACATACTTAATATCTGTAACTTAAAGGCATGAAGAAGGCCTAAGGGATTACCTGTAGCACCTTATTATTGAGGCCATACAAATAACTAATCTCAATCCTAGGGTGGAAACATCAGCCTTCAAGACTATACTCAAGCCTTGTTAACCTCCATGAAACTTGATTCAAAAAATATGACTATATAATTTTAAGGAGTGAAAATTAACAGACAAAAATATTGAGCTTTCAAAGATGATAAAAAAATAAAAGCATATATGACCATATCAAATAAGAGCTAAGATGGAGTCCACTATAATGATTGAAAATCAAGGATTCAAATAGGGAACAACATTCCACTCAAATGGTAATTCTTATAATCATAGGAGGAGATCATAAAGACTTAAGATCTACTATTAAAAAAAGGCATCACGAGGTGAAAGTTAGGATGAGAAGGACATTTAAGAAAGTACTACATTTGGATATAAGTTATCATATATATATATATATATGTATGTATGTATGTATATATATATATACATATATATACATATATATATATATCTACATAGATATATATATCTATACATACATACATACATACATATATATATATATATATGTATGTATGTCTGTATATATAGATATATATATCTAT
>JANIIA010000010.1:12594217-12604848 GCA_027478495.1 Erythroxylum alaternifolium | reverse complement strand
GAACGAAGCATGCCTTATAAGGGTGCGGATACCTCTCCCTTGCAGACGCGTTTTCCATGCCCCAATGCATCGGATCCCATCAGACCTCCGAAGTTAAATGTGCTAGGGCAAGAGCAGTACCAGGATGGGTGACCTCCTGGAAAGTCCTGCGGGAGTAATGCCCTAAAGAGGCTTACATGCTGAAAAAACAAAACCGTGAGAGCGCTAGGCCCGAGAGGCCGACGCTCAAAACGGACAATATCTACAAGCGGGTGGTCTGGGCTGTTACAAAGGATCTCTTGCATCAACCACTTTTGAGAGAAACCCTAGAGAGAATTATCGAGAGATAGAGAAAGAGAAGAAGGAAGAGAGAAGAGGAGAAGGAGTCGACTTGACGTACTTCCTAGATTAGGAGTTTCCCAACGTCGGTGCCTCCCGTCTTTTGTTCAATTTCGTATTTCTTGTTATTTTCAATTTTATTATTGTATAGAATTAGACTGATAGTTGATGATAGGCTTTGTGGGTGTTGATGATGTTCTAAACTTACCTTCAAGGTTTTATTTTTGATTTAATGAAATGTGATTGTTTATGTTTTACTATATTTATTGTGATTTAATTTCTACAATTGCATAATTCAGTGATAAACTGAGAGGGTAAATCGAGTGAAAAATAATTAAATTGGGATAATAAGAGTTAGGCAATTTAATAAAACGGTAAATTGTATGAAGAGAGATCTTGCAATAATCAAATCGGTAAATTGTATGAAGAGAGATCTTGCAATAGTTTTTGATAGTTTATTAGACAACTTCAGATCTAATTAGGGTTTTGGATAGGTTGTTAATTGAGAAATTGTAACTTCCATAATTTGATTAGGTTTTATAAATTAGGATTAATGGTTATAACTCGAGAGAACCTTAGGATCGTCTAGAAACCAATAATCCAGTAATTCATAATTAATTAGGTTAGGGTCAAAGATAGGTAAAACCCCCTTTTTCTCAGTTGGTAGTTCCTTAGGATGATTCTTGAGTGTGCGTTACAATTGCTAAATTATTAATATTTTCGTGATTGATTCTTAAATTGAATTACTTGATTGAATTACATTCTTGTTTTAGTTTCATGACATTGATTTTTGGATTAGATTATCCCTCCTAGTGAGAATGATACCTTAGGTACTACGTGAACAACCTGTGTACTTGTAGATTATCAAGGTTAATTAATTAAAACTTACATACATCAATAACCACGGTCAAAGTGTATGTGTACGTGCATTTGTGTGGATGTGTAATTTGCTTACAAGACAATATAACTCATTTTGATATAGAGGGAATCAAGCAAAAGAGAGTTGTAAGCTAGTAAGCCTTAGGTCTAGGAGAAGCCTCTTTAACTTCTTGGCTTAACAAAAAACTTACAGGCTTGTAAGCATCAAGTTCATAATAAGTAATTTCAGTTCTTTAGCTCAAACAATTTGTTTAAAAAACTTATAGGCCCATAAGCCTTAGGTCTAGAAGAAGCCTATTTAATTATATAGATTAAGTAATAACCTACAGGCCTTCAAGCCTCGAGTATAAGAGGAGTTTCTTCAGCTCCTTATATAAAGAAAAACCTATAACTCATACATCTTAGGTAGAAAAAAAACTACAGATCTATAAGCCTCTAATTAAAGAGAATTGCCTTCAATTCCTTTTCTTAATGTAAAACTTGTAGGTCTATAAGCATAAGGTCTAAGAGACCTTATTTAACTCCTTGGCTTAAGAAAAAAACTCCAAGCATGCACGCATCATATCTATAAAAAAGCCTCATCAACTCTTTGGTTAAAAAAAAGAAAATGTATGCTAGCATGCCTCAAGTAAAAGTATTGCAAGCTTGTTCGTATTAGGCCTAAAGGAAGTTCTTTTAACTTTATGGCCTAAGAAAAAAATGTTAGCTTACATACCTAAAGTAAAAACCTTACAAGCTTATACTCTTTATGTAAAAAATACCTAAGAGCATAAATTTTAAGTCTAGGAAAACTCTTTTCAATCAGTCTCTTTATTTTAGTTTTTATTTTGTGATTTCTCTCGATTTTAATTTGCCTTATTGTCTTTTTAAGGATGATTTTATGAATGATTCCTTTTCTTTATTGCCGATATCTTTTTTTAAAATGTTTCTTCTTCGCTATGAGTTGAGCATCTTCGTGGTAAAACTAATCTTTAGGGTTCAAACATGTTTATCTTTTATGGTTTTTATCATGATGTCTTGGATAGACTTCAATGGTAATTTTTATTTTTTCGAAAAGGGGATTTGGAGGAGCAATTGACTCAATTGCAAAAATAACATTTCTTTTCTTATCTTTTGGCATGATAATTTTCTTAATGAGTTCATTTCTTACATTCTCAAGAACCTTAGATTGCATATTCTATACATGTTGACAACCTTAAAAACAACTTAGAGTCGGGCTTTTAAGCATGACCCAATTGAATTAGGCTTTAGACTACCTAAAGCTTAATTGAGCTTTAGGTTTTAAGGCCTACCTAGATTTAATCAATTTAAAATTTGATTGGGCCTAAGAATAGACCAAATGGCTCAAGCCTAATTGGGCTTTAGGCTTGACTTGGACTTTAAAAAAAATTCTAGCTAGGTCCAACCCATCTGGAACACGAGCCTAGCCTAACCGATCACTATCTTTAAACTAAGATGTAGCTTTTTTGGGATGTTAAAACCATACATCATTTTTGAATTTGTAAGTTTGAAAACATGTCTAAATATATATTGTTTTTCATTTTCAAATTTCTTTTTTTAATTTTTTACCATTTTGGAACTTATAGTCTATTTTACAAATATTGGTTAACATGCTTATACATGGTCTAATGTGTCTCAAGTTTCATTGAGAAATCAAAGATCTATCATTATATAAAATTAAAATAAAACCTCTTTCTATTAAAAGCTTAAGAGGCGACAAGATGTGATAAAAAGATTTAATTTCTATAGCAATGTCGAGAATCAATTGCAAGAGCTAAAGTTTGGAACAAAGGAACCAACATTGCCTAAGCATACCTCACTAAGAAAATGTGGATAATGTACAAAAGACTAAAGCCTATTATCTTAGGTTGTCATAGGAGGTTGGTAATTATTTCATAAAAAATTTTGGGAGGATTATAGGTTTAATGGATGTTAAGATAAAGTAGATAGTTGTAAACATCTCGATTAAATTTTGGAATCCAAATTATGAAAATTTAAAATTTTAGGCAAAATGTCATCATGCCTATAATGGAAGAACGTCAATAGTTGTTACAAAATGTTATTAGGCTTATGTAGGTTTGCCTAACCAAAGGACTTCAAAAATAAGTCAGTAATGTTTGTATATATACAAAAAGATTTAGTTAAAGAGAAAGATCAAGTAGTGGGAGAAAGGTTTGTAATGGTTAATGCGCTACATTTATGTGAAAAATGGTAAAATATTAAATTTTATTTTAGATTATAGGCATTGGCCTTAAGAGAATATAGGTTCTTTATGTTCTCATTAGTATTGAATTTTATTGAAGAAATAATAGTTGGCTTAGTGGATTGGTATTAGAAAAAGATAACATGATTCCAACAATCCTGTAAAAAGTGGATGACTTCATTATTATATTAAGTCACTCTAGGTATGGATATTAAGTCAATTAATACATAATAAAGTTTCTTATCCTTAGGTTATGCATTTTTATAAGAGATCCTTACAACATTTTGTAATTCAGATATAATTGAGTTAAGATTGGATATATAAAAAAAAATTTCATAAGCAAAATATCTAAATAACTCATAATCTCAAGTAGGGTTATTAGGTCAACAACAACAAAATCTAGTAAATATCGAAAATAAGAAAAGCATATCATAAAGCTAATCATGAGTAAGTAGAAAAAAGGAGAAACAAAGATGAAGTGTGTCATCGAGAAATAATTGGAAATAGTAACATGGGGCATAAACTCAAGGAATGACACTAGCAACTATAATTATGTTAATGGGTCATAAAAAGATATGTGATATTAAAGCCATTAATAAATGTTAGGAAAAGATTTTAAAACGTAAGTGATCTCAATTGAACTTTTAGATTTGAAATATTTTAGAAAGAATTATGTATAGGTCAGTTAAGAAATTAGGACAAGATACAATCTCAATTATAGTAGAATAATTACAATACTTTTTCTTTTCTTAATTTCCCAAAAATCATGATCACTTTAATTCTATAAAATAATTAACAATTAAATCATGATAAGGCATGAATCTTAATTCGTTCCTTATTCCGAAACTTTATCATTAAATCTTAATTTGATCCTTATTTATTAAGTATTTCATATTTAATCATAAAGTTTCTAAAACTTTACAATCCCAACTTCATTAAAATATTTTTACTCTCTTCAACTTGTTCTTTATGTGATACTCGCTAGGTTCTCAAATATATTAGCAATGTCTATAAATTATAATTATAATTATAATTATAATTATAATTAGATAAATTAAAACTCATTTTAATTTATCTTTAATTCTCTAATTAAACAATTTATAATCATAAATCAAGATTGACATCTAATAACACATCATGACTACTCATATATTTAGAAATGTCAAAGTTGTTTTAATTATCCTTTCTATGCATGATTTTTTTATATAATTTAATCCTTTCATCATTCAATATTTCGATTAGATATAGAACATGAAATTAATGTCTACTCTATTTTGAGTCCAATAATATTAGTTATCCACTATTAGCTATTGATTCATTTAATGAAATTTATAAACTATTTACAAAACGTCATGCTACCTTGGCTAAGGATTTCCCAAATTAATACTAATAGAGAACAACAGAACATTCTCCCTAATTACTTTAGGGTGATGAATGGTATCTTGATTAATCAACTACCTCAAAATAGTTCATGCTACATCTAATGACTACCGAATGAGCTATCCATGATTAGAATAGGTCATAAGTAGTATAAAAACATAGCAATCCCTATATAAGATAACTTTAGAGACCTCAATTCAAAGGATTACTTATATAATCATCATAATGAGAATTTCCATAGACATATAAGTAATGTTCCAAATAAATTTCTCATATTGGGTCAGTTCAGTGAACTTTTTCCCTAACAAGCACCCATATGTTTGTTTTAAGTATCTCCATACTTTAGTTTATGAGATCAACTACTTCTTTCATAAGAAAAACATAACATATACTAGTCTTTTTACGTTCTATTAATATCCAATCTTAATAGAAAAATGATTAGAAACAATTTAGAGATAATACATAAATGCAATATGAATCTCATTATAATTTCATTTGCAATGTATAATTATCCTGTGGACTTTATCATAAACAACAAAAAATGTACAAGATAAAGAATGACTTTAAATTATTGTCACTAAACTAAAACCAAAATGATTGGTTGTAGGATATAAACTCACAAGATCAAAATTGATAATAAATCTAATTAAAAAAACAATTATTGAATATTATTTTTTAATCATTTGAGTTCTTTTATACTTAAAGAAGTTCGTGATCGAGAATTAGTTTTATATGATTATTAAAGAGAGTTTTAGATATTTTATTTTTGCAAACTCTCTAATGTCCTTATGTTATTTTCTTAGTTTATTAATTATTTATTTTACACATATAAAAATGACAACATGCTTTTTAAACTTTTTCCAGCCAATTGACTACATATATAATCATAACACCAAAAAAGAAAGTTAAGAAAATAGCCAAGAAAACTTCATATCTTGCCATATCAAAGGCAAGAATGATGGAACCCCTATAATAAAAAAGGTCTAATATAAAATAGTTAAAGGAGAAACTTAGTTATATGACTACGTAGCTCAAGTTATCTAAGTTGGCCAAAGGGAAAGATCTAATAAAGGAGGAAATATAACCTATAACGTTAAGAGCACAAATACTCTACTCCCTCCATTCATATTCAATTCATACGTTGGGTCCGTGACTTACTAAATCTATCTATAAGCATACTAAGTCAATTATACAAATTTGTTAAAATTAGAGTAAAATCCAGAGTATTGATCAAACATGAATCATCATACTCTATCTATTAATCTTCGCTAAACAAAGAAATCAAATAAATTAAGTTAGAAAAAGTAAATGAAACTACTGAACAATAAAATTAACTAATAAATCGAAAACAAGATAACATACATTAAGGCTTCAGGGTTTTCTTATAAGGAGACTCTAAGTAAGATTGATTTTGATAGTTGAAATAAAAATTAACCTAATGAATCTATGCTTTCTCTCAAGGCATACAGGTATATCTAATAAGGTAACCACTACCTCTTGATGCACAATTCAACTTAATTAAACCCATTATACCTAGTTAATCCTTTTATTATCATAATAGTATAGGATACTTTCATTATCCATATCTAAGGATTTTATTCTCCTAGTGCATAAATCATACTTTTCTATTCAATCCTTCATACAATCACTAAGGTTAAATCTATGATGGCCATTTATAAACCCAATAATTAAGAACGAAGAAAATAAATTCATCCGAACAAATAATATATCATACACTAATAGTCAAAGGATCCATCACAAGTTATATCCCTAACCATAACTAGGGTTTTAACACTAGTGATAACCATAAAAATTGTAATAAGGAAATCTTAACATAAAAGAAAGAAAGGGTAGAAAACATTTGAAGAGTTGTCGCGGTTTTCTTTAATCTTGCGCTAAATCTTGCCTTGATGTGAAGAAACCATAAAACTAATAACTTTGTGATAAAGAATGTTGTGATCAGTTTCTAAAGTTCCTTGTAAAGACTTATAAGAGTATTTATAAGCTAAGGTTATACAAAATAGTTCTAAGGTGATTAAACTTATAAATATATGCATCCTTAAACACCAAATCACGAGTCTGAAGTATGTTACACTTTTAGACCAATGTTAGTTTTGTTTTGGAACCTTTTTAATGAAATTATAATGATTACAGGGCCAATTCCACTTCATTATTGGAACCAGTTTTGTTTTGGAAAAAAATATGACCAATATAAGGCAAACACCGACCCATATTAGTCCTATTTAGCCATTTCGTTCCTCCTTTCTTAAGTTTTGGACATCTTTGAACGAGAATCAATCTCCAAAGTCTTCCACAAACTTGTTGCTCTTGAAGTTAGCTTTTCAAATGACTCCAATATTTCCTCAATCAGAAAACTAAAGAGAAAATTATGCTTAAATATGTGATTCCTCCTAAAAATCATCACCAAGAAAACAATAACCAAACATTGGAAAACATCATATAAAACATCATATAATTCCATAAAAGAAATGCTAAAAAATTCTAAGTCATAAATAATTTAGCCCAAAAAATGAAAAATATAGACCTATAAAAATATCCTACATTTAACACATTGTTTGTCCTAAAGAAATTAATAACAAGTAACCCTAGCTGACTAAACACCACTAACTAAACACAAGAATTAATTACACTTTTACATATGTGTGGTGTTTAGTGTATACCATAAGCCTTTAAACCACTACATTTCCCTAGTGTAGAAGTTAAAAGTCTCATAGGGGTTTAGTAGAATGAAACCCACAAATATTAACCTACATTTATTAGTTAGCTTCATAATCAATATCATAAGATATACATATTTAAGTGTCGATTGAATTGTAAAATGTAAAAATATAATAATTCTTAAGTAAATCATTATACAAGAAAAATAATACAAATGCCTATTTACCTCTTCTATCAAGTTTAAATACTTCAACTTAATAATTTTTTCATAAGGTATCACTCATTCACACTTGTTTGAAATTTGGATGAGGTATACTCATCATATTCTTATGAAATTTAACTTACCATAAACTTAAAATTCATCTAATATCCACTAATTCAATGGATACGTATAAGAAAAAAATCAAAAGGACTTTGAATAGAGTTCTAATGGGATAAAGGGATAAGTAAGTTAACCAACAAAAGGGGAAAGAAGACATAAAATATATTCACAATTAGTAGAACAAGAACTACTAGATCAAGAGTAATAACTATAAATTACCCTACTAACTCTTCATATCTTTGCAATAGCCTATTTTCCTTCATTCTTTTCCAGCAAAAGAATCCTTGCTAATCAATTTTCAATATTTCTCTTTCCTTTTCTTTGCTTTCTTTACTTTTTATTTGATTTTGCATTAATTTCCCTTTTATATTGCCACTTTATATATTTAACCATCTCCTTGCACTTATTTCCTTACATACCATACTCAAAAAATAAATTAAATTATAAGAAAAAGCTCTATTAAATCAGGGTGCAATTATTTATTTTTCCTTTTAGGCTCAAGGCTCTCTAAAAAATGGTTACAAAGAAAAGGTTGGAATTTTAATTTAATATCAATAGGGATCACTAATGAATCAATGTATAGAAGGAAGACAATTTGACTCAAACTCAATCCTAAGTGCCTTTATCAGCTTAATGCTTGTTCTTACATGTAATTTCAAAAAGATAAATTTGAGTTATAAAAGTTCAAAACTAAAGAAAATATCCATATAAGAACCAAAAATTTTGCATAAAAGCTCGTATTCTTATATTATCACTCAAGTTAAATTAAAGCATCTTCACTTAATAATTTTATTTCCTAGCATTCATAAACTCAAATTTGCATTGCAATCCACTAATCATATTATGCACATAAACTTTAACAATCAATCTCAATTAAGAATTAGGTTTAAACTTATGCCATCAACCTAAAGTAATTAATGAGATCCTAAACATAACACAAAAACACAAGAAAGTTAAAATTTTAAACGTGAAAAAGTTAAAAATATAACTTTAAAAGATTTGTTAGTTAAAACATATTAAAGAAAAAAGAAAATAAGATTTCAAGAATTCATCCTTACAATTAAACATGAAATTATCCTCATTGTCAACAAATAAGATAATGAAAACAATTATGAAAATTTATTAGGTTAAGAAAAATCTCCCTTTACCTATGCCTAGTTGGTGAGATAGAATCCTAGAAAGTCTATCACAAAACTAACTAAAAAAATTAAACATTAGTAAGAATCAAAAACAAAGAAAATAAAAAGAACTAAAACATTGGGATTCCTCCTAATAAACAATTCTTTATAAATCTTTTGGCTGGACTTCTTTCTGAAACCTTTCCTTCTGGATCCATAATTAAAGGCTTACTTCCACTCTTCTTTAGAATCAAAAGCTCCCTAGTTGTGCGTTACGTCCCATTGAAATTGCTTTGCCCCAGTTCCCTTCTTCTCCTTTTAGGATATAGAAGATTTATTCACTTAACTTAACCATCGTTAACTTCTTCTTGTGGGCCTGGTCCCTAAATAACCCAATGCTAATAGGCTTAAACAATTCAGGCCAATTGTTTGCTACAATATACTATACAAAACAATTACTAAGATACTTGTAATTACACTGAAGAGGAGTTTGGAAACCATCATTAATCCAACCTAAAATACATTCATTAGAGGGAGAACAATAGGCACAAACATTTTGCTTTGTCAAGAAATTCTTAAAGGATACAATACTAAGACAAAAGTGAAGAATGACATAATAAAGATAAACTTGGAAAAGGCATGTGACTCATTCAGTTGGAGTTTCATGTTTAACATTTTAAAGGCACCAGGTTACCCCCTTTGTTTAGGAAATGGATTGAAGAATGCATGACTAGAGTTTCCTTTGTTGTTTTGGTGAATGGAGAACCTACTAAACTAATCAAAGCTAAAAGAGGGCTTAGGCAAAGGGATCCCCTATATGGATGTAAAGGTAACAAAATAACACAAATTTTCTATATGAATGACTTTTTTTAAAAGGAAAGAAGAAAATTTATTAATAAAGAATGAAAGTAAAGCTATTGAAAATGATCTAGAAGGAGGGTTGAATAGATCTTTTACATTTTTCATGAAGTGCTACAAAATAGAGAATTAAAAACACACAAGACAAACAAAAACAAATCGAAATATAACATAGTAGAGAAGAGAGGCAAACACAATATTTATAGAAGTTCGGTGCTACGACTTACGTCCTCTATCTAAGCTCCCACTTAAGATTTTATCAAAGCTCTTTACAGCATATTCTTTAGTTTAGTATGAACTTTTCCAATCAACTTGACTTCCGGCTCAAGCTACCCTTACAGATGATTTGTTTTCCTGGCATAAATCCTACCTCTCAAGTGATTCTTCTCTAATCACTCAACTCACAATAATAACAAGAATAACAATGAGAGTAATAAAGTAATAAAACTCAGTACGGTTGAAAACTATCTGAATAAGCTATGTAAGTAAAATGAGAGCAATGAGAGGATCATTTTTCACTATAGCAAGTATGCTTCTTTTTTGAACATTTGTAATCATTCCTCTGAAGTGAAGATATTTATTTTCAGGCTTCAATATGTTCCTAGCCATTGTAGAACTCTCCTAGCCGTTGTATAAAGATTTGCTCCCGTTTGAAATCGTTTGACAAATTCAAATTTTGTTCAGCTGTAACTGATAGTCGACTAGTCGGTATGTAATAATCGACTAGTACATCATAGTCAACTTCTCTTCCAAGTGATAGTCGACTAGCATGCTTTTTATATGAATCTTCAGCTCTGTGCTTCGAATAGTCGACTAATAACATGATAGTCGACTTGTCTAAATTTCCAACTAACAGATCTGATTGATGATAGTC